>JAUJPO010106219.1:5773-22574 GCA_032270745.1 Tiaropsis multicirrata | reverse complement strand
TAGTACATCTGTTAGCCCACTTATTAAAGCTATATCTAGCTAAGCTATATTGGCTGACCTTCCAGCCTCGGCTGGTTAATTTTCTTTGAAAGATAATTTTCAATTATTCATCAGGACAAAGTTTTAATGATTTTTCGGCTTCTGCTTCTGAATGCTGGAGAGTGCAAGTTGGACATAAGACGCAACTTTCTGGTTCTTGAAACAGGAGAGCTATATTCTGGTGAGATTCTGGTAACGATCGAATAAAGAGAAATACGTATGGAAATACGAATAACTCAGTATAGATCTTAATAAATGTTTGCAAACTGTAATAAAAAATAAAGGGTTGTGTAAAGCTTAAAACGAAGCAAGAAAATTTTCTTTGTTATGGAAAGTACACAAAGTAACCTACCGCGTGCTTTTTTGACAATATAATTCAAGTTTTCTAGCACAACCAACAACCATACCACTTGCGTAACCATACAACCGGCAACCATACCACTTGCGTAACCACACAACCAGCAACCATACCACTTGCGTAACCACAAAACCAGCAACCATACCACTTGCGTAACCACACAACCAGCAACCATACCACTTGCGTACATGGCTACTCTTTACAACATTGTGCTGCCAAATATAATAATACCATTTCAGAATGGGTGTCGCGTGTTCAGAACTCGACGATGAAATGGTTCATGTTTTTAACACCTGTGAGTGTAGCATGGATTGTATTTGCTCTTGGTTAACAAAGGTCTATAAAATGGCATTCGAAGCATACCATAAAGCTTTACGAAACAAGAAAGTGTAACAAAAGAAGAGATGTTGTAAGAAGAAAAATGTCCCGATGTCAAAAGCAGAAGAAAGTTTTAATGTTCTACTCATCGTCAATACAACTTAGAAAATCATGAAATCAAAAGTGGCGTAACTGATAATTCTAGAGGAAACTGGTTTGGTGTTTTACCAGACTGTTGTGAGGAAAAACTTTTTAGAAGGAAACAATGGAAGAAAAACTATCGAATACCGCCAACTCATCATCAGCAAACTGCCAAATGAAAGAAAATATATTATTCACTGCTTATCTGATAACCGATTCATCGTTGGATAGTATAACAATAACAACAGTGTTCTCAACCAAATACCACAACTACTTCAAACGTCAACAAACGTCGCTTTGATGTCGTGCAACAAAACGTTGTATACTCAACAAACTGAAAGTATGTCGCCAAAATACTTCGCGTTGTTGTTTTACAACAGAATGTTGCTTTCGTGGCAAGACGAAAGTGTCTGACAAACAAACGTTGCATTATTCTTAGTATGCAATAAATTGTCTTATATGCAACAAGTTTAAGGTGTTTGTGGAATGTGTTGTTACAACAGAGATATAGATATATCCTCCGTTCTCTCAGAATGGGTCCTATCCACTAGGGAGTAGGAATCTCAGCGCTGCCAGACATTGTAACCCTACGGTTGCAAGCAGCCACAGAGCCCAATTTCCCTCACATGGCATGGGTTGACCCAGGCGAAGGAGTATTCACTTGCCAAGTGAATCGCATTAACAAAGGTGAGTATCGAAAGTTACTCTTGTTACAACATTTATGCTATGTTTGTTGGATGTTGTTGATGTATCCTTTGATCTATTCATGTTTTATAAATTAAAAATCGCAGACGTTTTGCCGAGAAATATTCAACTCACGTTAATAATAGCATAATAATGGTATTGTGAGGCTTTTAAAATGGCGTGGATTGCTAGACAACAGTGAATTTTAACCAAAATGGAGATTGTTTACACCGAATCACTTGATTACTGGTTTCAAATTCAAATGATTTTTGGGTTTTGTATTGAAGTGGACGATTTGTCGTCTGTTAGATGTTTGTAAATCGGGAAATTTATTGTCGCTGAGTTAGCACGCCGTACAAGGCTGAAAGGAAAAATTAGCGCGGTGGTAGAGTTTGGAAGAAACGACTTCCTAAATACCCGTGACAATTCTTTTTCCCGCGGTTGCAAAATCTTCTTATTTCGTCGATTAGAGATTTTGTCTTAGACGGTAGAATCGTCTAGGGTTGAAGATGGTCAAGAGTTGATATTGGAGTATTTTTTCATTGAAAAATATACCATTGTTAAATTCATGTTCCTGATGATTGTGCGAGATGCGTCATTTTGATGCTTGTATATCTTCGAACTGTTTACAGGAGCATTCAAACAGGGTTGTTCTATAGGTGTGCAAAATAAAACATATCTGTTTCGGTCATAATCGGGTTATTACAAACCGTTTATCAGGTGCAATGTTTTACTACACATGACGAACATTATCTCCTCAATGTTTGGATTTCAGAGAAGCAGACACCTTTTCAAGAGGGTAGTATGAGTTATATTGATTATTTGGTTTTACCTACCACAGGTTTTGTATTACTCCTGATCACGCTTCAAATTTCTTGGAATCTTTGCTTGATTAGTATTAAAACTGTATTACTATGGATACGACATTATAGAGATAAACAGGTAGAGAAGATTTTGGCTGATGGAGATCATTTTATTGGATATGATGATGAAAACCTATTGAGAAGATAATCCCTGACATAATCTTGGTGATCACGGCGCTTTGATTCTAGTCTCTGGTAGGTCTACCCATATCACACATCTATGATATTTATTCTAAGTGGAACATCCATTACACGACATCAAAGAAATAATTAAAAAGTGAGAATGTAGAAAAATGACACTGGGTATGGAAATCTTTAAATGAACAATTTTGTTGTATAAAGACACAGATAACGTTAAGAAAACATTTTTTTTGTGGTTGAATTATTGATATCTTTATTTTACGATTTTATTTTTTATTTTTGCCTAAAATAATTTTGTTCACGATTAGCAATCGGACGTTTCTGTCATTTGTCGTGTCCGCTTTAAAAGTCGCCTTTCACCGAACGTCTGTTGTGGTTTAAACCGGCGCCGTATTGTCTCCCGTAACGTAATCAATACACTACTCACGTTTCTTGTTAGCCGGCTATCATTGGATGAAAACTTAAACAACTGCATCAGAGATTTTTTCATTTCGTCGTTCAAAGTTCCATAAATTAACGGATTAATAGCTGAATTTAAACTCATTAAAAAATTCGATACGATAAAAAAGAATGCTGCGTATGGTTTAAGAGCTAGCGTCCCGTAAGTTGCTGCGAAGAAAACAGCGTGTTGTGGTGTGACACATACTGTGTACGCTATGACCAATATAATTGACATTTTCAATAATTTGTTCTGTTGCTTCTTACGTGATCCGTTACTACTGCGCCGTCTCTTACGCCTTGTGGCGGATAAACGACGCCCGTTATTCCGGTTAGGTAAACGATTTTTGTTATCATATCGACCTGAAAATACTGGGTTGTCTATATTTACAGCTTGGCTACCATTATTGTTGTTGTTCTTTTCGTTATGGTAACCGCCACCATTTCTCAATTTTCTCTCCTCCTCTTTTTGTAAGTCGTTATGAAGTTTGACAAGTTCGAATTGCGAATGTGAGCTTTTGACGGAGTACACGATAATACAATATGCAATAACGATATAAACCATGGGTAAGGGTAATTGGATGACGAAAACAAAGACCCAATAAATGTTGCCCATATTTTTGTTGGGCCAGTGCTCGGTACAATAGTCGTGATGAATATCAGCCACGATCATTAACGGTATGGTGATCACGCATGATATAAGCCATACTACAAATATCAATATTTTGGTCCGTTTTTTATTCCGTTGGTGTGCCACCATGGGCTGCGTGACAGCTACATAACGGTCATACGTAATCACGATTAACGTACCGATTGAAGCGTTTACAGTACACGAGTTGACACCGAAACTAGCGCCGCAAGCTATGATGCCAAGGTCCCATAAATAGTTGACTTGTATCTGATACATCTGTGTAGGTATGTAAATAATGCACACTATGAGGTCGGAGACGGCCAAATTTAACGTTAACAAATGTATACTTCGTTTACGTTTGCGACGTATCAATACCAAGCAGACTAACATGTTACCAATACCACCGACGCATGAGAGTAAGATGTAGAGAGCGAATGTTAGTTTATGGAACCACAGTGGAATAACAGGTGGAGGGAGGTTTTGCTGCACCTGATGTAGTGAGTCATTATGGTAACCATTAGTGTGATGGCCAGTATGGTTCGTACTGTTGTTCATATGGTGTGTAGGGTGTAGAGTGTGATTGATGAAATGTGACATCTTCTCTGTGTATGTGTGTGTTTTAGTTTTTTGTTTTCTTTTTTAAATGCTTGTTTATCTATAAATAGAATATTGAAATTACTGGTATAAGTTAGCTTGCGACCGCAGTCGAGGGCGATTCGAGAATCCCTTTTCGTTAGCTGTCTACCAGAAATTAGGAGAGGGCGCCACCCATTCCCCTGGATTTCTACACTTATCCTCGCTCTAATCCCTTAATGCTGATTGCCAAGCAGAACAGCAGCGAGTACCAGTTTTCAAGTCTTTGATCTGACCCGGCTGGGGGTTGAGCCCACAACCTTTTGAACGGGAAGCGGCTGTTGGAAATGATGCGACTGGAAAAATCTTCTAGTCATAATTGATTCTTAAAAAGATTTAGATATTGTTAATTTCGGTGGTTCAAATAAATACCATTCAAAGTTTTTAAATTTCAAATGATTGAAGTGCGCAGATCTTACTTATAACATACCCAGGCTCGAATTAAGAAGCAATTTCCAACTGTTTGAGGAGAGTCTTTAGTTACTTCCATAAAAATTAATGAACCTTCTTTCCATTGTCTCAAAAACTTCCTTTGTATCTCAATCCACCAACGATATATGAAAGCAGTGAAATATTTCATAGAACAGATGGAATACTTATTTGCTAGCAACAAAATGAAAATTACAATAATTTGCACCAATTACCTTTGCACGTGAATATTATTCATTTAAAAAGCAACACTAGTTACTAGTTACACAGCATCGATTATCAATTTATGTATAAGGTTTAAGGCGGTCCACATTTTTTCCCACATTTTTTCTTATCAGTTCATTTATATATATCAAATATCAGACTTTCAGAAAAAAATGCAAAATTATAATAATCATTTCTACGTCTATTACTGCCTGACGATATCAATTACCTATCATTTACTTATCAAATACCCTCGAAATCATTACTTTTTTGAGAGCAATTAGAAATATTTAATCAGCTTAAAAGATTAACCTGTTTTCTTAAACAGACTATATAATACCCATCTGACCATCGTTAAAAGTTTTAAGCCTCGATTTACACTTCCTGTTGATTAAAGACCTATTTTTCTGTTGACAACTTTTATCCCTTTTTTCTTCGCCCTGGAAACTGAAATATTGGATATCGGCATATTCTCCGCAGCCTTAGTTGGATGATTCAGCTCAGATTGTTTATTCAAGACAAATTCACTAAATAAATAGGTCAATGCTGTCTCTGCTCTGTGGCTATACCATTTCTTCACTTGGTAGATCTAATGGTACTAGAAACGACCTGGATTCAAGCCTTGCCACTTTCACTTTCATAAGCTTTCATAAGCTAAACACAATAATAGGCACATGATACATGGTACATGACATGTCTTCCTATGAATCAAATTGGCTTGTATGTCATCCAACAGTTAACTCGATAGAATCCTTCGCGTTTTTATCTGCCAAGTCATTCTTACCTCAAAAGTTATAATTTCTGTAGACAAACGACATCGAGAAAAAATATACAGACCTCTTGACTCTCTTGAACCTGATCAAACTTAGTATGATGCATTTTACTTTTAAGATTAGGGCACGATTTGAAGTAGTTTTCTCATTATAGTCTCTCATTTTTCAAAAATTATCTCAATTTGGAGAAAAACCAACCCCACTCAGTCGCTCACAATGTAAAGTGGACCTTCGTGAAATATGATCAATAAAAGCAAAATGCCTCTGATATGGTACATGTTTTCTTTAAGAAAATATAAGATTGGAAAGAAGCTTGTGGGATTGTTGTGTTGTAAATCTTGTGGGATTGTTGTGTTGTAAATCTTGTGGGATTGTTGTGTTGTAAATCTTGTAGGATTGTTGTGTTGTAAATCTTGTAGGGACCGAATCAGTAGTAAAGATTTTTCATACTGTTGTAATTTGAAGTATCAAGAGGAAAAGATTACCTTTAGCATGGAGGCTAGAGGTTCGTTAAACATAAATGCTAAAATAATTGTTCCTAAGATTGTTCTTAACTTCCAGCTCTCCTTCTCTTCTCATATCTCACTCACGTATTCTTATGTTTTAAACCCTATAATTATACCGTCTTAACAAATGTACGAGAAGCTTATTTTGATTGAGCTTAATTAATTACCATCATTGGAAGATAAATGCAATGTCAACTTTACAATACGACGCGTTATACCACTTGACATTCTCTTTAAAATTTGGTAAAACTCTTTAAGATTTATTTTGTTTGCTTTTGACAAGACACAAGATTAAGTAAATAAGTCACGACGGCGAACGATTCTTTACAGTCTTATTGACAGGGTAGACTTCACCTGCGAATAAATACCTCCTTTGTTCGAGAACGAAAATTTTAACAAAGGATATAATTTTTTGCAGGTGAAATCTACCCTGCTACCCGGACTATCCTGGAGAAATATACGCGTTCCGATTCTTTGTGTCCATCTAGCTATTCCGTCTTCAAGAAATCTGGATTAAATTCTGATCCTAGACTGTTCTTATCTGATAATTGTTTCTTGGTAAAGGGTTTCTCGGTAGTTTTTTGGTTATTGAAAAAAATGTTTACAGCTAAGATGATCTATTGATTAATCAACGATGTAAAAAAATAGATAACCAATTACCTCTAGAAGGCACTTTTCCCAAGAAGCAACCATTGTTTTCCTATTGAAATCAGCACTCTATCAAAAAGCTGTGTTTGAAGTGCGTGTTATGCTTTTAGCTCGATTTCGGCACAATTTTTGACATCCACTGAATTGATAGAAAATTTGAATTGCTATTTACTGCAGATTTTGAAATCTTTTTCAAAAAATAAAGGTACCAATCTTTAGGCAAATTAAATACGGATCGGCCCGATGATGTGGATTAAAAAACGCTCATATAAATCTGTTTTCTAAAAAATATATGTGTGCTTTGAACTGTGATATATCACGTATAAAAAGTGCATGAAGGTTGCCTAATACAAAATAAACAGATGAATGTTCATAGTACATGGTACACTTGTTCCTTGGACAAATCCCTGGGGGTGTTTTTTCCCTTCTTTAAAAATCTTGTTTTTTGAGGACTGAGGACGAGTTTTTCTTCAAAACGAGGCTAAAACTTTGGAGCAGCCTGGAGACTTCAGAAATTGTCGGATTTGGCTGAAATTTGGCACCTTTGTTCCTTAGGCAAATGTCTGGGGACAATCTTTCTATTTTTCGAAAATTATCATTTTTGGGGCCTGGGGACGAGTTTTTAGCCTAAACGAGGCTAAAACCTTTTAAATAATGCTAAATTTTTACCTAAGCAATGAAATTTACAAATGGGCCTACGAATGATTTGAAAGAAACTGAAGTTGAGCCAGTGCGGTTAGCACGTTCGACAGTTCAAAATTCCTTCTGTGAGGGCGCCTATAGGAAAATACACTTTTTCTAACCCAATTTTTGGAAATATTTACATCACGTGATCGGTTCTGGCCAATAGAAGGTTGCAGATGTAGCAAGTTTTTATTTAATTGCACATTTTACGATGCAAAATATCATTACTATTTTTACAACCGTAACACGGATGTTTTTAGAGGATCAAGGCAAGTTGGTTATCAATTACTTTTACATCGTTGGATTAATATAGCTCAAATATTTTATTTGAAACCACTTTTGTTGTGCTGACGCTTTATTTTTCTGGGACTACAAAACACCCATGGTATCTGTGACCCACTGAGATATGCCCAACTGACCACCCTAGTGAAAAAATCGCTCAAAAAGGCCCCAGTGGGGAAAATGGTCACCCCAGTAGGAAATCGGGTTACCTCTCACCCCAGCGGTAAAGCGAAGAATTACAAAGAGCGTCCCCATTGAAAATATGATCGTTTTATCTTGGCTCCATTATTTTCCAAATAATTTATTTTGCTCAGGTTAGGGTCTTTCTCCACTACGAGAAGGTGTATTTCTTCCCAACAGGCACACGACGATGTTTCAACTATCTTCCAATGTCTTTTTAACGTTAAAACAACATCGAAAAGACGTTTTGTGTCTGCTGGGATGTCTTTGGATGTCTTTGGATGTCTTGTTTACCTTCCTTTAACCTGCCTTCAACTAAAAATATAACTCTAGTCTCATATATCAGTCACTTTAAGAAGAAATAAAAGGAGGAGTCTGCTAAATCACGTGCCTCGCGTGCCCTAGTCCCTCACGTACCCATAGTGCCCTAGTGCCCTAAGATTTCACGTGCCTTTAGTGCCCTAAAATTTTCACGAGCCCTGAATTTTTCACGTGCCTTAAATTTTTTCACGTGCCCTAAATTGTTTTAGCGATAGTAAAATTTACTCGTCAAGAAGAGTTCAAATAAATAGTAATTAAGTGGCCCAACTACTGAAAGTGGGGGGCGTACTGGTTTATTGGTACATCGGTATGAGGTCTTTTTCCTAAATTTTAGGACACGTGAAAATTTTAGGTCACGTGAAAAAATTAGGACACGTGAAATAAATTGGTCACTTGAGGCACGTGAAAAAAGTGAAGGCACTAGGGCACGATGGGCTAAAATGAACCAATAAACTTTCTGGTATTTTTCGATTTATTATTTCGATTTGTTGTATTTATCCTATAAACACTCCAATCAACAATCTTTATCAAATCACGTGACTAGTAAACATTGAAAGCGATAATCTTACTCTTCGGCTTGATGTAAAGCAAAAGTCTATTTAAAGGAATCATCAATCAGAAATAGCCTTAAGTATGTTGGACGACCGTAGACAAATAACATAAACGTAAACGTAAACCGGGTACAAGACCAATCCAACGTCGAAATAACGTTGTTTGGACGTCAAAATGTGTCTACTGGAAGGGATTGATGATTGGTGGCTGACTGTTTGAATAGCAATTCATTTTTCCAGAAGTGAAATGTAAACTTTAAATTTTACATGAAGAAGCGTCATAACATGGACGTGTAATAAAAAGTCTAGCGTATTGTGTATTCCTTTGATTCAGTGAAATGTAGAGGGAAAATCTCCTTAATCGCAAAAGATATTACCGCCTCCCCAAACTGTCACGTTTCAATTCATCAAATCGTTTGCGGTCAAACATTCAATCAAACCATGATAAAGTAACAAAACACAACCTCTGATCCATAGCTTTAAACTGATAGCCTTCACCAAATGTTTATATATTCGCTCGTGTGTTCTTAAACGACGTCAATTTTGATTGAAAACAATAGTGGGTAAGAAACTATCAGTAGCAAAAATAGCATATAGTATAGAGATAGTAGTCTTCACTGTTCTAAATGATTGAAAAGAATACAATTTTCATCGTATCTATGACGTAATCTTTTTTTGCGGAAACCCTCTAAAGAATCCGGACATTCGCAGTTATCTTCGTGTTTTGACAATAAATTATGAGATGGTAAATACTATGAATTTTAGGATTTTTAGATTTTTCATTGGATGATAAAGTTTGAAACAAGTCATTAAATGTTTGAGGCTTAAGGGTAGTAACACAGAATGGACTAATGGAAAGCTAATCGCTCAAGAATGGCTTAACCCGTCATCCTTTGTTTATGGCGAGAATCGAAATGAATGGAAAATTTGTAAACTAAAAACTGATTATTTTGCTAACTTCCTCGTAACTTCATTTGAGTTCACGCTGGTCGCATAATTGCGTTTATTCTCAATTTCTTTAACGTTGCACTGTCAAAGGATGGGACTTTCAAACTATTACATTGCGCGATTGCTTTTTTGTGAATGTGGAATTAGTAAATAGCAAAAGTAGAGTTCATACAAATGTTTCGTTTTGACTTTCCAACAACTGTTCGGAACTCATCGTACTCTGTACCTAGGTTATATCTCACGTTTATCGTTTGTTATCATGCTAATGACTAATGTGCATATTGTCTGTTCATATACCAAAAGAAGCGTATTTAAATGTAGAATATGATTTAAACTGTTGCAAAATTCGAAATTAAATTTTTTTCAAGCTTTAAATAATAAGCAAAAAACCTGTTTTGTGACGTCACATTGACTGATGACCTTATAAAAATCAAAAATGCAATATCTCAAGAGCTAAAGCAGTAAATGCAATAAAATCTTAACTAGAGAAGGGTCACATAACAAAATAAATTATTCATTTAATTTTGTGCAAAAACGCCTACGTCAGCATTTATGACAAAAATTCTACCTTTTTTGCTGACGTCAACAATATTTTTTCGAAAATATTATTTTTGTGCTTTTAAGTATGTAGATGTTCTGCTTCTTTTGGTATATGAATTACTATGGTAGGGTAAATTCTATACAATTCTGGACATGCTGTAATTTACCCGAGCTCAAAATCATAGAAGCTAAAACTGCAATTAAACATCTCTATCAAGGTTCACATCCTTCATCTACCACGCCACGCTGACAAAATTCTAAAATTTCAAAATACTATGAAATTGTTAAAGCGAACTAGTCTAGAACTAGTCTAGAATCATCGAAAAACTTTAATCAAGTTGGCCAAAAGTAATAACAAAAAAGATTTATTATTCTTTCAGTTTTTATTCTGTTATCTGTAATTCGACTGTTGGTTGTCTGGTCACAGTCTGGTTCCCTAAGGTTAGTTAAATGATGATGGTTTTTGACATGTGTTTCCAAGATTCCAAAAAGAAAACAAAAGTAAAATGCACACACACACACACATACACATAGCACGAATATAATGATCCGATAAAGATCTCCTTTATCATATCACTAAACGTTTTAACCTTCAAAATGTTAAAGAATTTGAAATCAAAATATATTATATTCATAAACTTCCAAATTACAGCAAAAAACTTGATTACTTACTTCGAAATCATTTTTATGGAAACACGAAAAGGATAAAACTATTTCTCCTTCTTCTTGGATTTTAACTGAAAGTTCAAAATTATATTTTCCTCTCAGCCTGCACGAAACGTTATTTTAACGTCCAAACGACGTCGTCTCAACGTCAGAACGTTATTTGTACGTTGAAGCGATGTTGGAATAACGGTCAATATGGTCAATAAAACATACAGCTCTATCAGAAGCGTAGATAAGTGAAATTCATGAAATTATACTTTATTTCCTTCACGAATTTTGCAACGCCTTTGTCAAATCCGCCCAGTTGAGCAAAAACCTTCATTAATTTAGTCCGTTGTGGGATTTTGAAAATCCCAATTTGGTGCATGGTTTAGCGTGTTTTCACAATCTAGTGATAAGAATCCAAAAGACCAAAGCTAGTGAAAAAAAGAGTCACCTCGATGGAGTTTGAATCTCCACCACCGGGACAAGTGTGTCTACGCTACTTTACCCATCAAAGCTTTTAACGCATACCGATTGCATACCGATTGCATACCGATTTCATACCGATTGCATACCGATTGCATACCGATTACATACCGATTGCATACCGATTGCATACCGATTGCGATTCAAGTACAGTTGCCTATCACAGCGGGACACATTTTCGAGGTTAAGGAATTGAATTCGGACTGTTAACCAAATCCACCTGAAAGATTTTTAATAATAAATTCTTATGCTTATTTCCAAAATAGAGCCGTATAATAAGAGGTCGAACATTACTGTATAAACTTTCACGGCTTGTACCCAAAGGTTTTTGTAACGAAACAAAACTAACTTCTTCACATAGTGCTATTGGGTACTCAAGTTCCACTTTGTAATGAGATATTTGTAATGAGATATTTGAAGAAAAAGCCGCACTTTTAAATCTTGTAACTCATGGTAACCGTGGCAACAAAAGTTATCATTGCATGTAGTTTGGGAGGGTATCAAGAGCAGCCTTCCACTCAGACATTAGTTTTTGATTCTTTTAACTTTTTGAATTTTTAAGGATATTCCTCGCAACTGGCTTTATTTCTTTCCAAAACCTATCTGAGCTCTATTTTCCATTTTTTAGCTGGAATTAGTCATGACTCGACGTTCCTGTCCAAATGTTACTTACAAAAATTCACCGATTTTCGGGTCAAACTTTTCTTGCATCTAGAAAAAATGGAAGTACTGAAAGTGTTTACAAACCATTCTTCTCTTCTTCTTCTTTTAATCTTAATCCAGCCTAAACATTCACCTATTTTCACTGAACAAATTCTGTCTCAACTTACCGAAGAAAGAACTGCAAGTGAAATTTCGACAACAAAAATGACCCTGGATCATTTGTTTTGTTCTTTTCTTCCCAAAGAAATTGTTTCCCATACTCTCCTACAATATCAATATCCCGCATATCCCCAAACAAACACCAATATTTTAAAACAAGAATAATTTCTTTTAGTAGTTTTGTAACTGCTCTACTGAATATCTAGGTTCTAGATTTCCCTTCATAAGCATTTGTTAAAGACATTTGTCTACCAACACATACCGATGATAATCGTGTGGTTAGACTGCAGACTCTATTCTATAATCCTAGTATTAAGCAAATCACCATTTTGGAATATCATTGAAATAGTCAAAACCCTGAATGATCATGTCAATTTTATTTACATTACTATAGTTACTACCTACTTAATGTTCTTATAATAAAATTAGTTTTGCTTCATTTCGATATGTTAAAATGTAAAAAGGGTCGCCCTTATGTTAGAGCATTGGTGTGAAAGCAAGCAAATCATAGAACAGCATGAAGGGAGAATGAAGAAGAAAACATAATTGATAACATAACAGACGATTGAAAAGCGGTCTACAAAATTCTATTTAACGGGCACTTTTCTTTACTGTTCTTGTAAAAGCTTTTTCTCAATTTGATTTTTAATGTTATTCCTTGACATATTGTTTTAGGTATGGCTATGGGTGCTATGATAAGAATTTTTTTCTTAAGTCTGACCCGGAAGGGGGGATAAGCAAAATCGGGTACGGGGACTTGCCTCTGGTCAGGGTTCATTTTTTGAACTATGAAGTCTCACAGGGTTCAAAAAGTTAAAAAAAATTGCTTTTGAAGTGCTCTATAATATGCAAATATGCACAAATCAAACTTAGTTGCAATTACAGAAACCTTTACAGAAAACTTCGAACAGTTGTTGCTAAAAAATAAATTTCACAATTATTAAACGGGTCTAAAACATATCGTATCTTTCTTTTTATTGCCCGCCATATCCCCTGTTTTTCCAATGGTTCATTTTGATATCATCACCATCATGGCGAAGATGAATTTTTTTAATCATCACAAAGTTAACAAAGTTCAATTTCCCCTTCACAGTGATCATCAACATGAAGATATTAAAATTTATATACTCATGGCATTTTGGTTGATCCTATGAAAATTGAAAAAGGTGCAAACTTAAAAAAAACGTTCCAACATTCTTCATTATGGAGCAAAGTTTCATGTTTAGTTTAATTAATAGATATGGCTTAATACGTGGCACTAAAACCACTGTCTCAACGTTCTAACCTACCAGGCAGGCAATCCAAGAAAAATGTTTTATTCATTTAAGATTCTCATTCTTATATTCGTAAACAGTAAACAGAAACCCAACCCCCTCCTCAACTTGAAAACGGTTACCAAAACGTTTGTTTGTATTTTCCATTCCTTGAAAAAAGTTAATTGGAAAAACTTTTGACCCTCCTTCCACAGTATCAAATATCCTTGATAAGGCCGGTTATATTTGTCCTTAAATAATTATGACATGATTTATAACCCAGAGCCATGTTATTCATAAATACCCTCCAAAAATACTTTCATCGCACAGATGGCATTAAAATTCACTTCAAAATCGGGAAAGACTGTACTTTACTTTTTTTTGCTAGAACCGCCATTTCATTTTGTTTTATATATAGAGTATTGCTGAATTAAAAGACCCCCTGAGATGAAGATGTATCAATGATGTGTCTTCAGATGATTCAAATATCTCTTGATTGCCAAACACCCGCAGATAGGGCGGACAAAGTGCTATTCTAGTTTGTATCTTTCTTTAAAACAAACCCCACAACTTCCTGAAACTAACTGCCAAAAAACACGTTTCCCATAACTACACTAATTCGAAGTTTTTATTCGACAGACCTCCTCTCGCTCCATGTCACCCTTGAGATGTGCTCTTCTGCAGGTACCGTGCAGATTGAATTGTTGTTGAAGTAGAGACGCTTTGAATTTGAGTCAAATGTAACTGTTGACTTTAAACTCAGTCGTACCTCCCTTTCAAAGTGTCTGCACAAGCTGATGCTGAATGTCATATGATAAAAGCTCTATATGTCTTTCTTCATCTTTTGAAACTCTCTACATACGTGATATAAAAGGTTTTCAGATTAAACTGGCAATGAGAAGTTCAACCAAAATCTCCACCACAGCACAAACTCTTGTTCAACCAAAACGACCTTCACCTTCACAAATTCTTTCCTACTATGACTTTCTACTTATTTATCAAACGAAAATCTCTCATAAAGTATAAAAGGGATCAACAATCCATATCTCTTTAATCGGCTTCAGAACTTCAACTCTCAAAGCTTTTCACTTTTATTCCATGAAAGTTATTCCTCTAAAGTATAACTCTCTATCACCCTGATGATATTCACGGAGATATCAATAGACACTAACCATTATTGACCAAATTATCTGTTGGTACTAACCAAGCGGACCCGGGAGGCAGAGGGCTTTTGCCTCCCCTCTATTTTTCAAGAATATGTTATTTTATTTTGTTTTCACCAAACTAAAGGGCCTAATAATCAAAGTTTTCTCACCTGTTAAGGCTCCAAGTGGTGTATTTCCAAAATTCCGTCGGCCCTGTAACATAGTTGGATACGCAGGCTTCTTTGTGTAAATAGTTTCTGAGCTTCCCTCTTATCCCCTTTGAAACGATGATTGGTATAATACGTCAAGCAAATATTTGCAAGGGAAGAACGTTTTTGCATAAAACTTGACTAACGGGTTAACACGTTAACAGGCGTTATTTATTTTTAATGACATTGCTGTATGGGCGAGTTGTTTTCGTTATTTCTTTATCTGCTTAGCATATCCTTTTAAGTCTCTTCTCAGTATCGAAGTGCTGGATTCAAAGTTCGCTAGAATGACCCAAACTAACCGGGTGGTCTTGCGAGGCCCTTCCCAGAAGTAAGAATTAATGTTAAATTTGCATCATACCTTGAAAAGTGATTTCTGGAGTACCAGGACACAATGCAAGAAACATTTTGAAAATTATTGAAAAATGAGAAATCTTCTTTTAAGGTCCAAACTCAAAATATCAACGCCAATGTACGGCAGGGGTTTCTCTATCTCAAGTTTTTAGATAATCTTTACTATGCAATTGTAGATGGCGAACATTTCCTATACATTTCCTCGATGCAATGACTGCTGCTGCTTGAACAAATTATAATCTCGCTCTTACCAATGTAAAGTACCTATTCAAAAGACAAAGAATCCGAATAGCAAAAATCAACCCCGCAGGGTTTTATCTGCGCTTACCGACACTTTTTGAAATACTGCAACATAAGAAAAACCGGGAGCAAGTCTGCTTTAAGTTTTAAAAATATAGAAATTAACTTCTACTTTAAGTTCTAAAAATATAGAAATTTACTTCTATTTTAATGCCCCTGGGGGCAGAATAGGGTACGTGCCACCGGTCAGGGTACCTTTTCTGAAGGCTCCGAAATCGCAAAAGTCCCAAAATTTGTTTTTATAGGGTCGGTTTTCTGAAAACCTTATTTAGCATTTTTTCACAAAAAATGAACATTTCTTCCTTCTGTCTTTTACAGGGTCCAAAAATCATGCAAATATGCCAACAACTTGGTCTCTGACAGGGTTTTTTTATCAGGATATTAAAGGATACATACATTTAACTCTGTGAAATGAGCCTCTCAAGTCTCGCTAACCTAAAGGTAAACTAATTTGAAATGATCCTTTCAGAGAGAGCTGATAGTTTCAAAAAAATCTCAAATGATGAAATAGAGCTTAGCTAACTACTTAATTACTCAACTGTTTTCACCTTGACACCTACGCCCAATTACTCTGTCTATCAAAAAGACTTCTTCATAAACCAAGCCAAGCAGATTCAAGTTGATCTGTTTTGAAATACTCTGCACTTTTTTGACGCAAGTGAAAAACGGAGAGAAAAAATTCTGATTGGACTAGGTGTTAGTTTTCGCTCCTTACAAAGAGCTTTACTTCACTCAAATTCTTCTCGATTCGTTTTTTGCGTGTTTTTCATGTCAAATACGTAATACTGATATATCTTATGAATTTATAGAACATTACGAATTATAATTTTTGATTATCGAAGAGAGGAGAAACTTCCTTTGGTAAAATATTGCACAGTGATTGCACTCGCACAGTGATTGCAGAAAGGTTTGTTGCACTCGAAAGAAACTTAAGGTTGATTGCACTCTAAAAAAAACTAAAGAAAGGTTGATTGCACTCTAAAAAAAACTAAAGAAAGTTTGATTGTACTCGAAAAAAAACTAACGAAAGTTTGATTGCACTCGAAAAAAAACTAAAGAAAGTTTGATTGCACTCGAAAAAAAACTAACGAAAGTTTGATTGCACTCGAAAAAAAACTAACGAAAGTCTGATTGCACTCGAAAAAAAACTAACGAAAGTTTGGTTGCACTCGAAAAAAAACTAACGAAAGTTTGATTGCACTCGAAAAAAAACTAACGAAAGTTTGATTGCACTCGAAAAAAAACTAACGAAAGTTTGATTGCACTCGAAAA
>JAUJPO010106218.1:0-37798 GCA_032270745.1 Tiaropsis multicirrata | reverse complement strand
TTTTGGACTTTTCCGACCATCAAAGATTTTTCCGACCATTCAAGATTTTTCCGACCGTATACGGAAAAAAAATACGCAGCGACACCTACTTGCTAGTAATAAAACAAAAGGCTATAAACATAAGGAATTACGAAAGGTAGGTTTACACGTCTGTCCAGTTACAGTCGTCTGTCAAACCAAAAAAAATGACTCACCATGTAAGCAACTTTGATGCCACCATTGTCAGCAATATTTTCACCCAGCGTCATTTTGCCATTGATCTGGAATGGATAAACAATTAAATTAAACCTATCCATAATTGACTCGAATAATGAACTACTATGTGCCCTTCTCTCCCCAGCAAATATGGAACGTTTGCTTTGACGTCCAGTCAACATTGTTTCAACGTCAGAACGTTATTTGGACGTTGAAATAACGTTGTGTGTCTGCTGGGTCGGCCTGAAAATATCACGTATTTTCAATGACGCAAAAAGGGTCCTTAAGATCTGAAGGTGGTTAAATGTTTCACTTCAATGCGTCATAAGAACTATCAATAGTGTTTTTTAGCAGTCGCATTACCATGACGTCAAATTAAACCAATAGAATCACGGTAAATCTTTTTCAACCAATAGCGATTCAACACTAACCAAAAAAGTCGCGCGATCCCCTCGATGACTGAACTTACATTTTCACCATACATTGTATAATTTCCATACTGATGAACCATACAAGTTGAACGATCTTTGAAGTTTTTTGTACTACTCGATGTCCACCAATTTTTTCGTTCGCCGTTGCCATCGAATTGCCGCCCTAAAACATTTTAACCAAGAATGTAAGTAAGTTAATCGGGGAGTTCTAATGTCGGTAGCGGCAAGCCGTATACCTCTTTCGCTATAGCAAGACTACTGGGTGGATTCAGAGTGATGTGGAGCACCACATCTGCCGTCAGCTTCCAGTGAATTACCACAATTCAGTGTACTACTCATTCGTTGAGTATAGATGGAATTTGTTTATAATTGATATTGGCGAGAATAAAGAAAAAATTCAACAAACCTAAATCATCGAAAGCATGTGTGACTTCATGACCAACCACTAAACCAAGTGCTCCATAATTCAACGCCCTAATAAAAGAGAGGGTATTAAATCAACTTCAATTATATTCAATAAATGTAGAAAATAAACATAACACTGGCGCCCTATGTCTCTGTAACCCACTGGGATCCGCCCCGCTGGCAACCCTTGAAATTATTATTGTTATTATTTATTATTATTTATAGTAATATATTTCACAGGTCTATTGACCTCTACGAAACAACCTTTTATAATTTACAATTCTTCCTTTTCAGTAACGGTCTTTTTACGAGTTCTTTTTAGGTAGAGTTCAGTCCGAGGACTACCCCTAACCTTCAGTAAGTTTCATATTTCTCTCTGTTTGTTTTCTCTTTCGCCTTATGATGCCATTCTTTGACGGTTTCATGTTCTTTTTTCGAAAAATCATCTGTTATCCTGAAATCACATCGTTCTAGCTTGTGGACCGATGCCATAATTCTCTTCTTTTCTTCCTCATTTTCAGGGTCACTTTTAAAGGTCGCCACTTTTTCGATACGAACTAATCATCTTTTTGGGTACCTATTCGTTCTGCACTAACGATGTTTACATCAAACCCCATTCGATTTTTCACGACTTCTTCAACGTAATCCTTGTCACCGATGCGTTGCTCTTCTTTGATGCGAAATTTAATCCCCGCGAAACTTTATCCCATTAAAGTAACCAATGAAGACGTCGTAAAACTCTTAATAAGAATGCCCGTTTTGAAATAAATTGCTTAAATTCGATACCATTTTTAAAAATGAATTTTCAGTCTTTTACTCATAATTTTTGAACCAATGGAGCAAATTTTAGTTACCCTTTCCTATACCATTGAAAAAAATGAAGAAAATTGTTTTGGTTTCTTCACAATATTAATTCAAAAAGGGTCATTTTTTACCTGAGACACCCGGATTATATTTTATTTCACACAGGATGGCTTCTCTCTCATAAGAGGATTATAATTATTTTCTGTAATTTCTATCATTTCTACGTTATTCCCAAATATTCCTGATGCGGGAACCAGTTTTGTGACATTATGAAATAAGTACAAATCATGTATCGAAACAAAAAAATCTTACATCGGTCCTTCTGTGTCATAGAATGGTGCATTCAAAATACCAGCCAAGAAAACTAAACGAAAGCCATTATGAGAAATTAATTTCCAAAAGGCGAGCCATGAAAGATTAATTTCCAAAAAGGAAGCCATGAAAGATTAATTTCCAAAAAGGAAGAATGAAAAATTAATTTCTAAAAACTATATAAAACAAGCCTATTGAATTAAAAAAAAATTATTTTCTTCATTCTTTGCCTTGTTAAGGGGTCGGCGGTCGGTGGAGTAGGGGATGATTTTTGTGATTTTCTTTATGAAGTTTGTTTTAGCACTTTTCTGCATTATTTTTGGGTAAAGATCTTAAAAATGGGATATCATGATAAAGAGATCAGGTCCGGCCTCGTGGTCGCTGGGTGTATTTTCTAACAGTGAACAAAACTGTTAAATAGTCCATTGAAAAATTGCGTTGCAATTAATACCAATTTGGCACAAAATCTTTATCGTTTTTGTGTCCAAATTCCTATGGCTTGAAAAATTTTTAAGCACTTACTGTAGCTTATGTATTTTTCAATTTGGGGAAGATAGCATCATCGAGACAAACAAAAAATTATGTTCATTTTAGCCATTACGTAACAATAAGAGAAACATCCGGCTTTTTGGGGTGTTTCCGTAGAAAAGAATACGTAATAGATCAGGGATTAAAGTCAAATCGACGCCGTACCCATTTTGTTTTTGTTGGGATCAAAGTATGCTTCCACAAGGGTCGGAGGTAAATCATAACTAAAGGGTGAAAACAAGAAACATGTTATCATAATTATTACTAGCAATTACACCCTTGTCTCAGTGGACCCGGTGGAAATATCTTTGTTAGTGGGGGAAGCTAACGAGGCATAGAGTTTTTGGGGATAAACAGGGAGCACTACTACTAAGACAGAGTTGTGTGGCTGGTATCTTTATCTGCTTTTTGGCAAAAAAATCGCCAAAACTGACTGGGACCTTTAATTTCTTCCGGATCCTAATACTTGAGATGGTGCTAAAAATCCCTAATATGGGTAGAACAGTGTCCGGGGGAATCGAATTCAAATCGAAAATCTATATCTCGATCCACGGGATAACGTGGGTGTAGGGCCATTTTTCGAACCTTAGGCGATACACACCCTGTCGGGCGGACCACTCAAGGGAAGGGCGAGTTAGGTAACTTACGCAGATTTATCAACGGGTTCGTTCAGTAATCTCATGTTCATTTGTCGTTTCTCACGATACACATTCAATGCATTTCGAAAGTAGTTACCATTCTTTACTTCCACCTATTGAATATTGGTGACAAAAGATGTGACAACATTGTTTTCGATAAAGGTAAAAAAATATTTTCAGTGGACTCCCAGCAGACACACAACGTATTCCAACACATTCTTTCATCGTCCTAATAACGATGTGACGTTGGAAAGACGTTGTTTGGACGTCAAAACAACGTTCCTTGCCTGCTGGGTTTGAAAAAAGACTAATTTAAACGATCGATTAATAAAGACCCAGGCTGCAAAAAAGAAATTCACTTTTTGCGCTAACCATGATTCTAAGACCAAGATTCGACCAATGTTGCACCATTGATAATACTTTGTACAGAAATGAACATAACTGTCGAAAAAAACTGAAGAAAGGTTTCCGTGAGAAATGCTTACGTTCTTGTACATGATGTCCAAATATGTTACGTTCTTCACGTAATCTGGATATCCGATATTGTCTCGAATGGAATTAACCTGCAAATCGGGGAAGCAAAAATGATAAAACTTATCAATGAATAATTTAGCAACAATAAGGATGTTAAGAATCCGAGATAAATCATGGCAACGAGATGAGTCTTTTTTTTACAGTATAGTACGGGTAGCAATGTAGATATACCCTGTGAATGGATATCTCCTTTGTTCTAGAACTTTTTGTACTTATTCGCTGCAACCTATGGGTCAAAATCATTTCGTCGTCGTGATTTTCATACTTAACCTCACTTATTAGGGTTAGCGAACAAAAGAGCCCCTAATCATAATTCAAAAGAGGTCTTTATTGTATCAGAAAATGGACAATTTACCTTTACGAAAGCTTTAGCCTTTGTACTGACATCCATCCAGTCTACATTGACAAGATTTCGTCTGAAAGCATTGGTGATATTTTTGACCATTTCTGTAGCCTAATGAATATGAAAAAATTTGAAACCACTATTTAAAAAAGAAATGGTATGATTATACAATTCTTCGTAACATGTCCATTTTTAGGTCCATTTTTAGGGTCATTCATGAAATTAAATCCAGGCGAAATTTCTCATACCACTCACTCTCAAAATTAAATCCAAAGGTTTCGTGACTTTTTTTGCTCGCGAAAATTAATCCCATTGCGACTTAAGTTCAGCCGAGTGTTCTTTCCCGTTGGTGAAAAAACTGGCATTGCTGGGAATAACGGAAAAACAGGACATTTAGTTTTCAACGGGATTATATTTTCAATTGGAATTTTGATTTTGATGTCCATTACTCTATATAGACTGCAAATTAGCCTTCGAAATGCCTCCCCAAGACGTGATGTCATATATTTATACTTTGCAGAATATCAGCAACGCATGTTTTGCAAACATTCGAAAGATTTTCAAGATGGTAGCTTAAGTAGCGACAAAACGTCCGAAAGAAAACAAAACCCAAAAGGTTTTAAAAGGGGACGATTTTTTCAAACTCGATATCCTTTAATACTCACCATGTTACGACCAGCGGTAGTCAATGATTTCGCAACGTAAAGCGAAGCCAGTCCCATTTCCATGGTTTCTTCAAGATCCACAATGCATTTGCCCCATCTTTGTGGTCGCTCTTGGATACCAAACAAAGAACGCTGGAAATTAAAATCGGCCTCTTGGTACGGTCCCGACGCGTAAGAGCCGAAACGCCACACGCAAACCCAAATGATGAAGTCTTTAATTGTCCTGAAGATTAAAAAGAGTGATTTGAAGTGTATTCTGAAAATTAGAGTTATTGAAGTTTTTGATTGTGAAAACTTTGAGATGTACACGAGAACGTTCAAACGGCCAATCGAGCGTCCTAGGTTTCGCGGGGCAACTGTCGCGGTTAACTATCGCAGGTCACTACTTCCCGCTCTCCTTCTATTTATTCCCGCCCTCCTTCGATTTATCTCACTTAACTTTTTTTGAAGTCACACTCAACCAATCGAATGGCTTCATTTATTTTTTTAAGTCAACGGTGATCTAGTATTACGTCATTTATAAAGAAAGGTGAGCGATTCGCTCGATGAATTGAGGGCAGCTTTTACAGAAAACAAGCTTACTGTTTCTTGCTGCGTTTCAAGAAAGCATTGAGATCGCGGAAGTATTGTATGGAACGGATTCCAATCTCTGTTTCACCAGTCACCGTGATACCGAGTGGTGCAAAGAATCCTTTCACCAATTTCACCCAATCGATCTAGATTCAAAAAAATAAATAATAATAACCCAATAGAACTCCAACAAAAATACGAAGAATCACTTTTATTATTGAGATAATCCCAACAGACACACAACGTTATTCCAATATTCTTTCAACGTCCAAATAACCTTCTAACGTTGGGACAGCGTTGTTTGGACGTTAAAGCAACGTTCCATATTTACTGGGATCCCTAAGCTTTACAATTTTAAGAGGCCAACTGCTGTTGCTGTACATAATTCATTAACATTCAAAAGCATGAACTCTGAGGGAAAGGCCGAACCTTAAAAAGACATTCTTTATTGAGTGATGCATACATATCCCAATTTTAAAGAAGAAAAAATCTTTTCAAGTTGTTTTGCTTTGAGTAGTTGAGATACACGATATCCATTACGTAATCTTTTATACGGAAACATCCCAAACAAGACATTTAGGCGTAAAATGCTTTTCCTGAAAATATGTCTTTATCCAAAATGGTTAGATCTAAAAGACTCCTGGAAAAAAATATTTTCACCACCCCTTGCGGGAAGGTTTTTACGTGCTTGCTTTAAGGGAAGGGTGGATGAAATACAAATTAGGGTCAACCCCTGGAACTTTTATGCTATCATTTCATTCCCCTGGAAATTTCTCGTAGCATTTTTAATCCCCTGTAGAGCTTCAACCTGACCCCTGGAAATGAAATGCTTAGGTAGACGATGCTTAGCTTTTGTTGGAACCCCTGGAAAGATTCCAAATATTTTTCAACACTCCTTGGAAATTTCCATTAAAATACTCCCAGGAAAAGTTTGTCCACTCCTATGGAATAGCCCAATGTGATCTTACTAGTATGAATAAATTTAGACTTAAATAATATATTATCTTACCTCATTTCCGACATCTTTCATAAATTCATTCAACGTCATGTTGTTGTACGTCTGTTGTGCAATCCGTAAGAAGGACTGATCGATCGCTATCTGTTGATACAAAACAAAAATAAGATAAAATTTTGATGATGAAAAGTTGCCAGTGGCGGATACAGAAGGTTCTCAAAAATGACGACGGAGAGTGTTGCTTTCGCTCATAATTCCTTATTTGGAAGTCAACACTCTCCGTCAAAAGCTTTCAGTACTTTCTGTAACCGCCTCTGCTTTCCTTTTTAGTTTTGATCTCTGCATGATTTCAAGCGATTACTTTTAGGCGTAATTACGTAAATGGACCTTTAACGTCGTTAACGTCATTGTCGCCAATTAGCAGAATTTAAACGCTACGATGTGGTCATCGAACGACGTCAAAACAACGTTGTTCTAACGTCAGAACGTTATTTGGACGTTGGAAGAACGTTGAAAACGCCATGGGATATTATTGATCAAAAAGAAAATTTAGCGTCTTTGTCGAAAAAAAAGAAAGGATTTACGTTATTACTGGCGAACAGGCACACATGACATATTTTAATAGGTTTTCTATTAGGTAATATCCTTAATGCGACCGGCGTGGGAACTAGCCACGACACGGCCTAGGTGTAGACTAGCAGGCTAGATGAGTTTTATAGAAATAATACAGGCTAATAACCGCGTAGAAGTGAGAAAAATAATGACCTTTTTCATCGTCGGCAAGGGCTCTATCCTTTGGTGATGTTCTTTTTCCAAGTTAAATACATAGACTATTAAAATAGTCTGCCTATGTGTAATAGTAACACCGTCTTCTCCTCATTTTCAATTCGAGCATTGCAATTTTAAAGCATGATCCAATGCTGGTCTTGCTGTACACAAACGTTTTAAGCACAAATAATTTTCTTTCTTTTAAATTCTTTTAACTATTGATTTTATTCACGATGCAGATTTACTTTTTTCTCCAATCATTTCAACCTTTTAGTTGTTCCTTTATTTCTTCACAACTTTATTTTCCGGTCACTATTTTTATGCTGAACACTCATATGTCGAAATGGACGGGAGAGTCCATTACCTATGTCTTATACAGTATGTCTAGATTTTGACTTTCGCACTGAATATTTAGGTGGTTGAATGGTATCAGACGTTTAAATAGGAAACGCAAAAAGTTATACTGAGACCATTTTTACCAGGCTCGTAATTTATGTCTCGTGGAAATTATTATCCTTACAATCAATTAGCTTTTATATGAAAACAAATGCCATTCATATAGGTCATTGAATCAAAGTTTTCTTTCCACTGGAGTGACTTGAGGCAGGGCGCCACTTTTTATAATGGATTTGAAAAGGGCAATGAAGTTTAAAACAAATGTATAATAGCAGTATAGTATATAAAGTTTGTATAACACATGCTGTTATAGTAAAGGGGTAATATCAAGCTGGTATGTTATAGAATGGGGAAAGCAGAATGCTGTAATACAATATAGGTAAGAAATAGGGATTGAATTAACAAGATCATTATCATGGGTATAGAACACCCTTTTTAATGAGTTGTTGATCTGTCGTTATAAGACTATTCTAGATAATACAGATTAAAGGAATATAACACCATAGGATACCATGGGAAATTGAGTCGCTTTCTTTCAGTATTTTGCACTCCTATCACGAACGGTTTTAGCTTATTTTCTACACAAACTAATGCAAACCCCCAAAAAACTAATTAGTTCGGAGTTTCCTAGTGCAAATAAGCTATTCAGAAGATTGCCTATGTGTGTTCAGGCGTCAAATTAAACGTTTACCCCCTGGGTAAAGCTGCTGTCCGGGTGCTGTCCGGTAAAGCTGCTGCCCGCCCGCACAACACCCGTTTTTTCCTGGAACAGCTGCAATTTTTCAATACAATGAATAGCATTGGTGGGTTATGAAAGGGGTAACACCGGAAATCCCATGTACTATGTTCAACTGTTCAACTGTTCCTTAAACATAACAGCATTAAACAACGCGTTGAGAACGCCAGACAAACACATGCAGGCAAATCCACATAAAATTCGATAGAAGGAAGAAAAAAATAATAAACGAGAAACACTTCAAAGTGACTTGTATTCTATAAAAAACGTCACACAGTGGGACCACTGAGATGAATTCAGATGAATGACGCGTTGTAGAGGAGTAATTGAAGAGGGGTAATACACGTTTTTTTTATAAGAACATCAAAATTTTGGTTGAGGCTGGATATGTTATTATTTTTTCAACTATTTTCAGCCTAAATGGTTCTTATTCATGTTCTTAATAATGAACCTAAAAGACAAAGCGTGAAAAATCCTCCCTTGCCGTTGAATTTTTTTTGTTTTCTTGATTTTAGCCTTGGCACGTTCTGAAGAAACGTTTTGAAAAAGTAAGCGAAATATAGAATGTAGATCATCTATATACCTTTTTTTTTTAATAATACGACCATCCAAAATAATTATGTTTGTAATCTCTTTCAAAACGGTTTGTAATCGATATGTTAAGATGCTTTAAGATGACCTTCTTAGAGGATATCATCCAATTTGCAAACTAAAGTGGATTGCTAGAAACCGCAACGGGGTGGAGGAAAAAATAATTTAAAAATACCTTAGCAAGGTCTTTCTCAAACTGCATCAATTCATCCAACACTTCTTGTGCATTTGTGGAAGGTCCAAGCAAAGCAACGTAGTTTGAGTGCAATAAGCTGTATTTTTTCATCAACTGTATTTAAGAAAGAAATGCACATAAATAAAGAAAGTGTAAATATGATGGCAGTATAATGTAAAGTATTTAAAACTGTTTTTCTTTTCATGCGACAATATGATAAGTTACGACTGTGACGGGGAAGCATCATTTCAATTAGATTGTCAGGAATTATTTTCTTGATTTTCACCAATACATTCTTGAAAAATATCCTACCCAAAAAATCACAGATTATGCCCCCTGATATTTTGCCAAAAGCAGTCTTTCACCCTGAGAAAATCGCAATGTCGCATAACTTTTATTGAAAAATGTAATTTTCCTGAACACTTCCTGTTGCAGATAAGTGAAGTCGCAATTACAGAGTACTTATTATCATTAATTGCGAGAACCCACCATGGTTTGGTTTGACCGCAAACAAATTGAAAAAAAGAGATTAGCCAAAACCTTTCTGAATTAAAGAATTTTAACAATGATAATTCCTTGACTTTACCCTGACTCGGAGAGACTAGTTGTCTGTACACAGACCCGATTTCTACGGAAAATTCAAAGGCTCATTATATACGTAGGAACGCTAAACATGAGGTAATACGCTGGTATAGAATGAGAGACTTTTTGAGGAATTATTTTGCAAGAATTAAATCTCCTGGATTTTGTACCAAAATTCTTGGACCCCCCTGGATTTTCAACATTGAAATTTTTCACAGCCTCTTGGATTTCCCCTGGATTCTATTTTCACGCATAACGCCGTCTCCTGATTTGGATACACCCCTAGATTTTTCACCATGGTTACCCTCTTGGATGTGTCCGACTTACGGTACCGATTATTTCTGGAAAAGCCCAAAACCTACCAATTTAGCACGTTCACTCTTTTCCAAATAGTTTTCAGGATTTGTAATTGGCATATCAGGTATGTTGACCTAAAGTGAATATAGATAAAAAGTTAAAAATCAAGTAAGCAATAAGTATAGTCATTTGGTGACTTTCGTTATCGGCTGAGCCAAGTCCCGGGGAGGGGGTGCAATTATACCCAAAATGGGTGGCGGGTATATGCGGCCGTTAAATGTATGTTTTTCGAGATCCTGGAAATGCAGTGTAATGGTTAACAAGCAACATCATATGTAAGTGAGTGAGAGAAAAAGTCAAAAAAGATCTTAACACACCTCAAATAAATGCTGTTTGGAATTCTTATCGTTGACTTTGACAATCGTTTTGAACATTGGTGATTTGACACGATCATCGTAAACGGAGGGCGGGAAATACTGGTGACTTCGAATCAACAAATCAGTGATATCCGGCTCTGGTACACCGCCCTGGATCCATTGCTTCAAGGGAGACCAACGCCCAAATTTACCGATAAATTCCAAGAGAGGGTTAGATCCTAACCGGTCAATCACATCCAGATTCATACAGGAACGATAATATTCGAGCAGTTTGAATTTAAAGCCGTCTTTGTTGCTGTTTTGTTCGTGGTTTTTCAATTCTCGCACGATGACGTCACGCAGGTATTTATTTTTCTGTTCGGTCAACATGCCCATAGTGTCGAGCTTAGGCGAAGACGGGGGTAACTTATAATTAAGCGGCCACGAGCCACACGCAAATTGATGGAAATCTTGACAAGGATCTACTGATAGATTCATAGATTTCCTCAGCGTATCGGCGATAGACTGACATTTTTTAGACGTGCAAATGTCACTGTTTTTAACGCTCGAATTGCCTTTCTTACCATCCCCACCCTGCGCGTTCCCTGTGGAAAAAGCGCTTTGATTGTCTTTCGTTGTCGAGCTACCATCTTTCTCTTTGTTATTGGAACAATTGCTATTGTTATTATTATCGTTTTGTATGATTTTGAAGCATACCACAGTTACCACGGCAACTACTAAGATGAGAATCAGAGCAGTGGCTAATACCCACAGTCTAGTGTTGCGTTTGCGTTTTTGTTTACTGTTTGTTTGTGTTGTGTGACCAGGGTATTCCATGGTCAGTCGGTCATTGACATCTTGGTAATTATCAACCAAATCAAAGGTTTGATCACGGTTCAATTTATTGTTAGGAAGTTTGTCCAGGGATGGTTCGTCTGTTGTTGTGCTTGTGCTCCCATTGGAAGTGTTGCATGATTGGTTGAAATTATGGTCTTTTTTTGACATTCTTTTTCTCTCCGCTTTGTCAAAGGAATATCGAGTGAAACACGGGTTTAAGTAGAACCGCATCTATATATGACTTTCTCCAGACCTTAACAAGACCAAACCGTTTTTATAACGACGATTGAAAGTGGCAGAACGTCGCTTTGATGGCTGCTGGTGTATTACGTGTCCTTTCTACATGTGTCTCCAGTTGATGGTAGCGCGGTTATAGATGATGTCTAATCTGTGAAATAAAACAAATAATACATTAACAATATACATCTATTAGAACTAAATTAACCTACAGTGAACTATCACTACTTTAATCTTTCATTTCGAACTAAAATACCGTATTTTCTCTATTTAGCGCCTCCCTCTAAAGAGCGCCGCTTCTGAAATTTGAAATTTGAAAAGAGCTACTCCCTCTAATAAGCGCCGCCCTCTAAAGACCGCCGCACCTCTGAAAGCGGCGCTTTTTAGAAAGAACAGACCAGTATGTGTTTATTTGAATTCTATAGTTTTTTTGTTACTAAATTCTTCCAGATCTAATTCTAAATAAGTCAAGAACTTAAGTGTGGTATGTTTTGTATGTTGAAACCTACATAATTTTGAGAAAAATGCTTGTTTCTTTAATTTCTCAGGAAATTAAAAATTTGAAAAGAGCGCCGCCCTCTGATAAGCGCCGCCCTCTAAAGAGCGCCGCACCCAAAATCTCGAAAACTTAAAGAGCGCCGCGGCGCTTATTTGAGGATATACGGTATTGGATT
This sequence comes from Tiaropsis multicirrata, assembly GCA_032270745.1. NCBI lineage: Eukaryota > Metazoa > Cnidaria > Hydrozoa > Leptothecata > Tiaropsidae > Tiaropsis > Tiaropsis multicirrata. The sequence goes on along the minus strand of JAUJPO010106218.1, from coordinate 25,769 downwards.
CCTTGGGGTTTGATGAATTTTTTTTAACCGACCAAGAAATACCAAATTTTTCCCCGTTCTTTATATCCCAGAACAAAAATTTACCTGACTTTTTAATCGCTAACCAAAATTTTCTCCGATTCCCCGATTTCCCGATTTCGTTTTTCCTGACCAAAACTCTACCCAGTCACACACGGAACAAGTTTGTCAAGGCGGGTGAAATTATAGTTGAAGATTTGGGAATAGTTTTCTCTCTGACAGCCAAGTATGGCTTTAAAACTCAGCAACACGATTTTCATGTATCTCAAAACCGTCTAATCCTGTTAGTCTGTTTGATAAATTTTTGGTCCACATAAATAAAAAAAGAGCCAAAAAGCCATATTCATGCTTCAGGCTAACCATCAATGAAATCAAGGAATGCCCTAATTTGCTAATAGTATGTAATCGATTAGCGCTACTTTTCATGTCAAGTTACACGACATCGAGAAATTCGATTGATCTATTTACTCTTTTAGTTTTTCTCGGACAAACAGAAAAAAGGTATAACAATTTCATGTCAAACGTTTTATTGATTGTCGTATTGTTTTTTACAGAAATTTGATGTAATTTTACATACCTTAGGGTACAAATTTTTGCGGTTTTTATAGTTATATAACAAAAGACTATTGTTCTATAACAATAAAAAGCCCAAGATCCGCAAAATTAAATTCCCGCAAAAATTTGTACCCTTAAGGTACTTGGGTTCTTAACAAACGAGCTATAACTTAAGGTGTAAGAAAAAATATTAGCCTCAAAAGCCATTTTCAACCCTTTGAATACAACATAGAAACAGTCTTAACTAATGATTATGATACAGTTATTTCGCCAGATACAAAGGTCGTGTCTGAAAACATTCGAGGTCAAAGCTTTATACAAACATTTTGACTCGCTGAAAATTAATCTGATTGTCATAAGACATAACCCAGCAGAAACATGGCGTTTTTCAACGTTGTTTCAACGCCCAAATAACGCCCTGACATTGAACAAAGTTGTTCAGTACCTGCTGCGAATATGCTCCCACCCTATCATAATCGATCAAACAGTCCTTAATTCTAATCTATCTATGGCCTATTACTTATAAAAGTAAAAAACCCAGATAATTGGAATGCCATACATCTTGGGTGCCAGGTTCAGATACAGAAGGTAGGCTTATTCTTATTCAAAGAGAATAGTTAGTTTCCATGGAAGGTAAAAGGATAATTAATGCACTCTCATTCATAGCCTACCTCTGTATCCGAGCCTGGGTGCTGTATTATGGCTTTTATGTCTCCCGCGTTCCGTGCGTCAACAACAACAATGCACTAGTCTGTTCATAGAAGTTCACCCGAGTAAAACCAAACGATTTAATTTATCGATTGTAAATCTTATTATTTTCTGACCCTGGAGCTAGCAAAGCCACATTTCAGCATTTCAATGTTTTTAGACTACATAATATGCTGTAAACTATTTAGTTAGCGGTCACTCTGAAAAGCGAACTGGCGGACAGATTTATCTTTGACGGTTGTTTTTCAACGCTAACTAACTCTCTAAAACATACACTCTTCTCAAATAAACGGCGGACACTTTCGCTCGCACATCAATGGTGTCCGCTATTTGAAGAAATGACTGTGCAACGTCGGACGGCGGGGTCTGTTTGCTGCATCTCGTAGCAATAAATAGCTGAGCTTATTTACATCAACTTTGAAGGAACTCAGCAGACACGGAACATTGTTTTTAACGTCCAAACGTCTGAACGTTATTTGGACATTGAAACAATGTTGAATTAACGTTGTGTACTGGGAAGGACCAATTTCTAAAAGTCTACCATTGTATACAGTACTAAGAAAATGTCTATGATCAAACTCAACATCAAAGTTTGACAAATACTCTAACCAATTTAATACATATACCTGAAGGTATAATGCTTGTCTCGGCATTAAAAACGAACCAGCACGAGAAACTTTTCAAAAAAAAAAAAATCGTCTCGAGTAACACATAAAAATAATAGCCACGTAAATAAAACGCTGCAAACTCCGCGACAATAGCTCAATATGACATGCGCCTATATATAATCAATCTATCGGGCTGATATTGAGTATCGCTCTTACTTAAGCCTCCCAAGCTCTATTTAAAATTATGTTAATGGCAATCTCTTGAAATACCTTTCTCTACGCGTTTTTGTTTTCCATTTTTCACGAGACAAAAGGGCGTGAGACAAAAAGAAAGTAAGCAATTTTTTGAACACAAAACAAAAATGATTTTTTGATCAAAAATTGATTATGGAGGATTATGTCTTTTATCGGGACGCGTTTTATAAGCCCGATAAAACGAAAATCGGATTACGCATTAAGTAAGAGAAAGAAAAAAAGAAGTTTAAAAAAAAGCCAATGACAATTTGATAGAAATTTTAATTATGGTTTAATCATATGCTTTAACGCGATTTTTTATACCAATGATGAGGCTTTAAACGATGTTTTAAAAAAGTTATTGATGATGAATAACAAGTCTGCCTCAGGCACTTTGATTGAATCATTGAAAATCATAAAGAAATTATTTATTTTTTTGCCGCCTATCTGTGATGTATGTAATCATATGAGGATAACAAAAGGATAACTGAAAGCTATAGGTAGATGGAATTCTTCAGAAAACAACCTATTTTTAGTCTTTTTAGACTATTTTTAATCGTCCGTAAGTAAAAATTAAATCAGGAAAATTCTGTTGCTGAGTTTTACAGCCAGATAAGGCTGGCCAAAGAAGTTTGTAGCGGCGGTAGGAGTGAGTGGTAGACTACCTAGGCTGCTTCTCATTCTCCAACGGTTTTCTATAGGTCTGCGATTCAGACTACCTAAATCTATCACCCCACGCGAAAAAATCTCGCCCCTTTTAATACCGTACGGCTTTTTTGAGATTATTTCTCAGATAAATACTTTCTCATGGACTATAAGATTTTTCATGAATAAAAAATTATATAAAGAGGGTTAATAAAGGGGTTGAAGCTTTATTCTATGCTGACTTGATATGCACTAGAAATCTGCCAAAAAAAATTTTATGATCTACAAGACGCCCAAATGAAACTTTAATAGACAGTCATGGTCCAAAAGTTGCAGACTTTTTTTAAATAGCAGAAAATCACCACAGTATAACTGTCCTCTTAAGCTCACTAAATGTTCTTGAAAGTGATCTGATAGCAACAACTGACCTTATTTACATCAACTTTGAAGGATGGAGCACATTTTAAAAAGTTTACGGACCTTTTGACCGTGATAGACTTTACAATTCGTGTGAATATAGCAAATTTGAAAAATGCCACCGGCTTTTTACAGTTTTAATTTCCCAATTCTTGGCTATGTGTAATGAAAGATTATCCCCCCTATCAGGAAATATTCAACACAATGATCCATTCAGGTTAAAATTATCATTCATTGAGCAGTGATCAAAACATATTTTCCATATAATTCACCTTCCAATTTGAGACCACGTCGTTCTTTAGTACAAAGTCTCTAAAAATCGCTTGAATAAAAGAGACATATTTTTCTCTTCATGCCTCGTTCTCCAAACTCGTTTAAGAGAATTTACTACGGAAAACTTGAGTGGTCTTAAATGAGCAGGTCCGCAACCTCTTTCTTCAAATGAACAGACAATATGACATGTCACAATACTCTCTTTTCCGCAAGGAAAATCTTCTTTTTTATGATTTTTTTGGATTTTAAAGATTTTACAGAAAATCTTTTAGAAAATAAAAGGGCGTAGGTGGGAGAAGCTCTCACAGCCAGCTATGACGCAAGTCACAGCTTTTCTTATTCTCTTCACAATCGGTTTAAAGGACGTTTTAAGAGATGTATAGCTTTCAAGGTTTTTAATCTCATTTTCAGTTGTCTGAAAGGTCTTTTTCTCAATAATTTCACAATATCAATCAATCAAAAGTAAATTTTAAGCCAGTAGAACTGAGCCAGAGAGGGAACCAATATTCAAACTTACGCTATAGACTAGAAGTGAATACTGTGTAACTCACAGGGTCGGATACAGATGTATAAGAATTGCGAAGTGATTTAGACCTCCTATAATAACTCATGCAATCCGAACTCCTATAATTCGAAAACTCATACAATTCGAACAAAATCTTCGGCCCCGTCCGACTAAATCAGACTCCTATAATTCGAAAACTCGTGTAATTCGAACAAATGTTACACGAGTTTAACTGTACTTCGATCGCAATACCCGAAAGCACAACACTCTAAGCTCATCTAGATTAGAATCATCAAATTTATCCTACTCAAAAGAATTCGCAAGATTGAGGAGATTTGAAGAGCTGAGGGAACCCTCTCTGGTGACGTCATCTTCAAACGACAAAACAACGGTTGAGTCGCGGACGGTTACTTCCAGAAGCCAAAAAATCAAAACAGATGTTTGACACACGAGCGGGTGTTTACTTAATCTCCAAGCAGATCCTCTGCTCCACTCACTGGACACTGCGCTGTAAAGCCCCATGGTTTGGCTAAGCGTATTCGCCTTATTAATAAACTAGTAAACTAGTCGTTTAAAAGACCCTAAAGAGAGAGATTATCGCTTGCGAAAAAATCGGGAAAACGTTTTGTGTTACGGATATTCAGTTATTTTCCTCAACTCTCGCGCGCTAATTCCCGTGTGAACGTTTTTCCAATTTTACCTAGCCAGTACCCGACTCCTAAACTTTGTTGCGGTAATTATAAATAACAGACTTGTTCACAAGTCTACCTTATTAAATGACTTCATACTCGCTGCATCTCTTTCTAGAACAGAGCGTGCTGCGCGCAGAATATACCAAGACCTGCTATCAAATTGTAGTGTTCACTGAGTTTCGTGTCACTCACAAAACAGATACACGTCATACATACACACCCACATCCATACCTTATTTTTCCTCAGAAGTTCCTTACACTTCTCCGCAAATATAAAAAAAGGCACAGTGGCATCCCTCTAAGCAAAACACCATCGGAGCAGAAGCAAATGAATCCGTCTTAACGAAATGTCCGCTTTTATAGAGATCAGATATGATACTAAAAGCAGTACTTTCGTCCCCATAAAAACAGTTTCCGCTAAAGAGAGATATCCGCTTTGGACCATGTCCTATGTACCGTGTGCTCGTTCTCTATGCCCATTAAAATTAAACCCCAATCATTGGTCACAAAAATTCAAGTTTCAAAGCTTCCAATCACACCAAGAACAACCCAAAAAGTCCAACTTAAACAAGACAACGTTATCTGACAACCACACAAACAAAACACTAATCCCTATAACTTGCCATACATGTTTCAAACACTTTAAACAATATATCTATTCTTTCAAAACAATAGATGATATAGCAAGCATGTTGACAAGTGTGTCACTTCAATTTTTTTTGTTCTTATAAAAACATATACGTATTTAAGGATTGTTTTTATTTTAATTTGATGATCCAATCGTATTTAAACCTTAGCGATTAGTGTGAACCAAAGTAGGCGGGAATCCCATAATCATCCTGGCACCAATCATCTCTGGATGATTTTATCGCCCGTTAGAGATAGAAGAAACGGGAAGGTCAAGTGGTTGAGGTTTAAAGCCATAAACAACGGCAATTAAATAGATAATGGAACATGAACCATAAAATCACCGCGCAGTAAATCTCGCCCGCTTGAATATCGTGCGGCTTAAGATTATTTATTGGATTAAAGTTTTTCCATCTGCCATGATATAAAACTGAGAACTTTAAAATCGAATAAATTGTTTTTCCAGCAGACACATGAAGTTTTTTGACGTTGTTGTTTGACGTTGTTTTTTGACGTTGTTGTTTGACGTTGTTGTTTGACGTTGTTTTTTGACATTGTTGTTTGACGTTGTTGTTTGACGTTGTTTTTTGACGTTGTTTTTTGACGTTGTTTTTTGACGTTGTTGTTTGACGTTGTTTTTTGACGTTGTTGTTTGACGTTGTTTTTTCACGTTGTTGTTTGACGTTAAAACAACGATCTGTCAGGCTCGGATACAGAGGGAGACTAAAACCAATGGATGAGAGTGCACTTTATTATCGTATCACCTTCTATGGAAACTAATTACTCTCCGTGAATAAGATAGCCTACCTCCTGTATACAACACTGTCTGTGTCGCTGGGTCTAGCTTTCCGGTTATTATAGCAGCAATAAATAAAGGAGGCGGGCACATCGTAATCAAATTATGCCTACACCACCTTCATAACTTTATCCGTATATCTATGAACCAATTTGAAAGGATTAAACAGTCGGCGCCTGTCCTGCTACCAGAGCCCATAAACCTCTACCAATGGAGGAGAGCGCACAAGTTGTCATATTACCTTATATGTAAACAAGTTACTCTCCTTGAGTAAGAAAGCCTACATCATAATTCCTACCAGAACCCATCGAATGTATGTCAAAACATTGTGCAAAAACAAAACCCGGATCATAGACAATCAAACCGAACAACAAGACTGAATCGAAGGCAGAGTCGACTGTGAGGTTGAAGCCAAGGCTAGCTTGCTTGTGGTCAACAACCCCTATAACAGGAGATAAAAAACGAAGCTCGGATTGATACGAAGAACCAATAACAAAATAAAATCCTAATTTGTTGACTATTTTTTAGTAACATTATGCCACCACAAACTCTTTAGTTTAGATTTTTCTATGAGCGAGGTCGCAAATTTTTCTATGAGCGAGGTCGCAGATTTTTCTATGAGCGAGGTCGCAGATTTTTTTATAAAAGCAAATACATTGTTACTATACTACTAGTTGCATGAAAAGCAAAAAGTTTACACACCCCATTTGCAAGTTCTCGAATAACACAATCCATTTTTAAATCATAAGAACATTTTTTATTGGTGGTTAAATTGACATAACTGCGTTGCATAATACACTGATCGTACTTAAGCCCAGGAGGGGACGTGCCCTGTCAGAGACTAATGTTTGACAATTCTTTTAGTAAATTTGCCTGAGTTTTTGACCCTGTCAGAGACTAAAAGAAAAGAATTCTCATACTTTTAGAAAAAAGTGTTTAAATTTCCTTCAAAAAGGAACGTCCCCGTATCCGATTTTGTCTAGGTACAAAATTGATTCCATATGTTAAAACCAGGACAGTATTACAAGAATCGATTTTTTTGTTTCTTTCGTCTCATATTTTTACCTATTAACTGTTTTTAGTGACAATCTTTTTGCAACAGACTTAAGTGTGGCAAGATTGATGTACATTCGTGTTGTTTTCTTCCCAGTAGGTACAGAACCTTGTTTCAACGTCCAAACAACGTTGCTCTGACGTCATAACGTTATTTGGACGTTGAAACAATGTTGACGAAACGTCACGTGTCTGAATACTGAACCAAAGATTATTATCAAATAGTGTTTACGACAAATTCTACACAATATACATCCATGATTCTACCAGACCAAAATTTTCTCCAACGTTACGTGTCATAAAAAAGTGATTTCTTTAAAACCCTATGTAGTTCAGAACTAAGCACCAGTTCTAAAAGACTTATATTTCGTGGACAGTTTCTTATATAGAAAGATTTTGTCCTATACCATTTTTTTATAAGAAGCAGTAAATTATGCCGAGGCTCAGATGTTCTTAACTTTGATCCGTACTTTCTCAAATTTCCAACCCCACCCCACCCTAAATATATGCATAAAATGCTTCCCTCGGTCTAAGCTTTTATTAGGAAAATTTCCGCATGCTAAAATTGTGAAATTAAAATTTAGCACCAAAAACTCTGAGGCTCGATGTTCTTATAAAATAAGAGTGTATAACGGAGATGGTAACAGACAAGTGTTACGATGGTAACAGACAAGTGTTACAAATTTTCACCTAAAGACCAACATTAAAAAGATCTGCGTCTCATTCGAATGGTGACATATTTCTTTTCAAAAGACAGTTGTGTAACGCCATTTTTTGTACAGTTTCGTCAACAGCCTGTATGTCTTGAGTTATGTCCGCACATACTTGATAGAAATGATATGAGAAAAACATGAGAAAAACATCGAAAATGTTCAATGTACGTCAAGTGATTTTACAACAATTCAATTCACAAACTTATACCTTTGGTGGGTAAATTCTATAGAAACTTGCTCCAACTAATAACCTTCTCTAGACAGCTAGAAGGTTCGTTCAGAACATAACCCTGATTCATTTGTCAAATAAAAGCGACGGTGGCCTAGTTCTTAGAGTGTTCGCCTCTTCGAAAGGTTGTGGGTTCAACCCCCAGCCAGGGGGTTAGACAAGATGTCAATAACTTAATTGTCCTTAAAGTAAAAAACTGTACCAAAAATCACTCTAAGGACCCCGGCTTATTCTTTTTCGAAATATTCTTGGACCTTATACATTCGGGTCCTTAGAGTAGGCGAATATTAGCGGGTGGAATAAGAATGTCCTGGATGAAAAAAAAAATCCATAAGCGGGAGATGAAGATCTAGAAACAGAATCCCCTATATCTGTTAATTTCATAATCAAGTAAAAAATATAATAAACACATAACAAGCATTTCCTTGATTTATAATTACAAGGATAAGGTATAATTTTATACGCATTTATTACTAATTAAGCCATAGTTTATCTAACACAATCCAATCAAGCTAAGGCCTCCTTTTACGTGAGAAAATGTGGCTTAACATCTTGACATTTGCATACACCAAGGATGACCCCACTGGAAAAAGCATTGTAAATCTAACTACTGTACACTCATTTTCCAGTGATCCACATGGGTTTTGCCCCACTACCAATGTCACTGGTCGTCACCCCAGTAGAAAAAGTTGCTTTAAGTTGAGTCACCCACTGAAAATAATGACGAATAGAACAATAGATTTAAACGACGGGAAAAATATTATTATTTAACGTCCCAACAGACACATGACGTTAGAACAACGTTGTTTCGACGTCCAAATAACGTTTTGACGTTAGAACAACGTTGTTTCGACGTCCAAATAACGTTCTGACGTTAGAACAACGTTGTTTCGACGTCCAAATAACGTTCTGACGTTAGAACAATGTTGTTTCGACGTCAAAACAACATTCCGTGCCTGTTGGGGTTACGCTTGTGGGTTAAAAAGTTTGAACTTTTATCCCATCAAGGCTTTGGTATCCTTTGGCGGACATAGACGGGAGCTCACTTGAGAAATGAGTAGCTTGAATAATAAGATGATCACCTACGTATTCCTTCCCCTGCTTGGTCTACCGTTATTTAAAAGCGAGACAGTCTCCAACATTTAACCAAATATTTATCTGTACACAGACCCGAAATCTACGGAAAGTTCAAACACTCATTTCCGTAGAGATCTCCCCATTCGCAATTTCTAGTTTGGCATCTCCGTAGAGATTACTTCATTGGAAATTTATGGCAAAACAGACATTTTTTTCACACACACGTTTTTTATAAGAACATTGAGGCTAAGATTTGTTCATAAATTAAAAACATCTTAAAGACGTGCCAAGGCTGAAATTAAGAAAAGACAATTCCTACTGGGAGGACTTTCCAACGCTGTAATAAAAGGTGTCACAGGCACAAAGCATTATTTCAACATTGTAACAAACGATAAACAAAGATGAGCTAGTTAAACAGGTTGTCGTAAACCTTCCTAGAGTTCTCCAAATACACATTTCAAATACCTCGAACACAAGTTAAGTGCGCAGGGGTTTGCATAATGACCACACAAGATACCGGGCGCCAATTCGGACAAAAAGCCTCGGAATACAAAGTAAGTTCACTAATCAAATTTTGGCTGGTTTCCAAAGACAGAACAATAGGTTCCAAATATTTTCAATATTCATATATAAAATTTCTTTCGGTTTATTGATATACATTTTTCGTTCAAAATTTTTAAACAATACCAAACTCGCGTAGAGAAATTGAACTGAATAGAAAAGAAGACTCAATCAAATTATCTTCATTAAATTTCAAAGGTTCTCATCCTGCTAGTTTTTCTTTTTCCTTTTCGTGAAAAAAAACCTGTTTAAAGCGGTTCAACGAACCAGTATCGTCGTCGAACAAACACTTTGTACTTTCTAGCCTCGAATTCGAAACCTAAGAGATTGATTGTGTACTTTTCTCCCCCAGCACGCTAAAAACATGTTAACACTGATTTCGATAGCAAAATCCACGTCTGGTAGCATGTTATGACATCGCCGTAAACTAAATAATACAGCTCTGATATACTTAAAGACACTATACGGGAATATCTTGAGACCAGCGTGTCTATGCTGACGCAAGCAGAATTTGAATTAAAATAACCCACTTTGAAGTAGGAATCACACCGCAGCAAGACATTACAACCCGCCATGGCGTATACAGAGATATTCGAACTACATGGAAGAACACACTGTTCTCGCAGGTATAAAACCTCATGACTACCACTACAAACACCACAATGTCTGGAATATCTACCCGCACTCTTGTAATCAGACTTTTCTCCTCACATCATAAAGGTTGACCCGGGCGAAGAAACATTCACTTTCCAAAGTAAATCGCAGTAACACGGTATCAAATATCGAACTCATATTTCCTGGACGAAAGACAAGTACGATAGCCACATACTTTATTTAGACACACTATTAAACTCAAGCTGAACATTTTACAAGCTTTTCCACCATTGGAGTAATTTGAAAACTTTTTCTAACGATCGGCAATAATTAGGTAATCAAAATTAACTAGTTAGAAAGAGAGTTAATAACAAAAAGAAATATGTTGTTACTGGGTACTAGTCCATCTGCGTTTTTCGGCTTCGCGTTTGTGAGATAATGTTTGGTGAGTGATATTTTTGTAAAATATATGACGATATTTTAATGGGAAATGCAAATGGGAATGGGAATTAATTTTGCGTCAATTAGAAATTATCAAAGAATTCAGATTCCCAATAGGCACATAACGTTGTTTCAACATCCAAATACCATTCTGACGTTGAAACAACGTTGTTTGTTTGTGCCTGCTGGGCGGTGGACACTTTTTCTGAATCAATAATTAAAACAATGCTATTCCCAAATCTTGATTGAAAGAAAACAAAACAAAAGACAGCTTACCTGACTGGTTGGCTCAATCTTGCCAATGTCCTGGCATATCCTTTTCCTGGATTGAATTGGTCGATTTCGCCTTTCGCACAATCGTGAAGAAAATCCTTTCTGACAGCTACACGAAAACAAAAGTTGAAAAAAGGATAAAAAAGAGCGGAGACAAGTTCGCAGAGGTAATTCGCTCTTAGATGTATATTTATTTTGCAAAAAAAAAAAAAAAATAGGGGGACTCTGCAAAAAAGATTTATGCGATCAAAGAAATAAACAATTTAATTAAAAAGAAAAAACACAAAAGAAAATAGGGTTGAAAAGGGTTGAAAAAGGAGGGAAGAATAGTTTAGAAAGTAATGCAATCAAAAATATTTTGTATAAATGATAGCAAGTATAAAATAAAACACAAGGAGAAAATTAACTTTTGTGAAAAAAAAGTCAAAAAAGTAGCATGAAAAAAAAGCTGAAAATGGAAAAATTGAAAGCAAAGAACTGATGGAAAGAAAATAGACTGCGTTGAAAAAAAGAACATAACATAATAAATTAAACCATTTAAACCAGAAAAATTAAGATATATCAAAAGAACGAAACGAAATAATAGTCATTAATTAACTCAACGAGAAAAAAAAGGGGGATAACAATGACCTGGGTATCGTGATTGGCTAGTCTAATTTACTGCATTTAGCCTTTCGTTTTCACAGGATCATTTTTCAACTCTTTGACTGAAAAAAATTATTTTAGAAATACGACAATTCTAAACTGTACCAAGAAAAGAGAAATTAGCTGAACAAGGGTGAAAAGTTGAACAGAATTTAGAAACATATCTGCAAATCAGAATCATGTGGTGACTTATTTAGAGCCAACCTATATAGCATAGACATGCGTCGCAAAAAATGCTCTACAGAGAGAAGATGACATTAAAAGCCATTGCATTGCCATCGAGTCTCAACCAAAACATTCGAAATTCAGGGTGTACATCCGAATGTTTTTGTTCACATGTTTTTTTCTTTGTAACGTTAAAAAAGAAATGGGAAAAGATTTGCCCACCACTGTTCTTTTACCTGTATCGTTTTTATTTTTCAATATTTAAAACAAATTTAAAAAGTATTCGAAAGAGTATTCCTTTAGCTATTTTTCTTTTCGAAACTCGATCAGTAAGTATTGACTTTTAAATTGATTTTCTTCAAAATCCCGCGATTTTCACTGTTTTGAGAGCCTTGGGAAAATAACGGAGCAAAGTATGAACAAAAAATCAAACAGTGATTTGGAAAGAGCAATCCTTCTTGAATCCAAAAATTTATAGAAGTCCTATGCTTTCTTAAGAGTAAGTTAATGCTTTTTCGCTCTGAACAGGGGACACTCTCTCAAAAAATTTGCTCTGGCTGTCAAGGGTTTTTTGTTTACATTTTAATTACCATCCTTCAAATAAAGATTTAGTATTTTCCCGAAAAGATCAAACATACTTTCAGATAGAGCTTTTAACGGGCTTTCAGAATATGTATAATAATCAATACTTTTTTTAGACTAAGGGTTGCCTTTTTCGATTGAATTTATACTATATTTTTTCTTACTTTACGTCACTTTTTGCTGGGAAAATGCTGTAGATTCTTTTTTAACGTTATATACTTTTTATTACCCCCTGATTCATTTATGAATTTTCATGAGTCACGTCAAGCTTCATTTTCTGTCGAGAATAAGGGATTATGGAAAAGTAAGCACTTCACTTATCCCAATGTGTTACTGTAGTAAAACTCACCAAATCACCAAAACCTTGCCTGACTGTTAAATGGACCTGTTTTAAAACAGATAGAAGTGTCGTGGTTGGCTTTATTAAAATTTCATCCTTCGCAAATCTACCATTTTTGTTATGGTAAATACATAAGTACAGGACTTTCAAGGACTTTTTGCATTCAATGTCAACCTTATAAAAGTAGCCGTAACCCCCTGTACATAACATTTTTAACATTTGCACACGAGAAAAACGTAAACATAGCCAATAAACTGGCAGGTCGTGCACAATAAGGCTTGAAATAGTAGTCAAAAAATAACTTCAATTTATTTTTGTTGCTATTTATATATCAATTTTTAGAAAAGCAAGAGATTTCTAATTTTAGTTCTGAGCACAAGCAAAGATGTAATAAAGCCTCGTCCTGATGAACACCAGTCACCCACCTAAAGTTTTGGGAATGTTTTTTTGGAGTCCTAGAACATCGGCTAGAGTCACTTTATGGACCTTCAATATTACACTAGCTTTTGTTGACAAGTCTAGGTTGGGAATAGTTATTTTTTTAGGGTGGATGATTTATTAGATATGCTACATTTTAAGTTAGGTTTAAAAATTCCTAACCAGGTCTTTAATGAGATAATTAACTTTTTATTACTTACTCAATCAAGTAATGATTTTTCTTACTTTAGCATGTATGATTGAGTACCAGAGTATGAAAGAGGCTTTATAAATAAGGACTTCATTTGTTATTCTTCCTTCATGGAGTAAGGATGTGGCAAATAAAATTGAATGCCATTTTTTATGAAGTTGATTTGACTGCATGGAATCTTTGTTTTCAATAGAATTTGGAGGTTTTTCTCAGGAGCATGGGAGACATCAAGGCTACACCTCTGGGCTGAATAAGCTCTGCGCGCGGGGCATTCACAATTGCTAATTGCTAGTCTAAAAATAGTGCCCACTGTCTTTGGCCGCGTTTATATTGTCTGACACTTGTCAATTAATCATAAAGGAATTATATTAATAATTTTACTTTTCTCTCTCTGATTCACAACGCATATAGCATCTACATTTCACTCTATTTAAATTTCAATATATTTTGAGGTATTTTCTTATATTAGTGGAATACTATATATATCTTTTAGACTTTATGAGCACACCTCTTGCAAAACATTTATACTCCTTCTCTTAGGAACCCTTGTGAAAAGTCACCTTCACAGAAGAAGAGTAAATTTACCCATAATTCTTCGTAGTTTAACCGTTTTCTAATGATTTGGGATTACAAACAACTCAAAAGTTATGCTGAGTCGGCAATTTAATGTCGTGGTGTATATTCTGTAAATAATAAAAAAATATATTTTTAATAATGTGAAAATAAATAATATATTTTAAAATGCCCGAAATCAAATTCTCTATTTTTTGCACTTGCCTAAAAAATTGGTGAAATAATTAAATTTTTGGTCGATTTAAAACTAAAAGTCAGATATATAGGCTTTAAACTTTAAACAAGTAAACATAAAAAGACAATCAATCGCACACACAAAAACAAGCTTATTTCTTATAATGTTTTGCTTCTCTCAATCTCGCTTTTACGCCAGAATAATCTTGGGCGTAATTTACTTGTCCTTGGATACCAGTTGCCGGTTCATCAATATCAACACCTTTCGGTATGACGACACAGGGCGTTCCGAGAACGTTGAAGAATAACTTGCCAACAGCGAACGAAAGTGTGCCTTGCCCAATGCCTCTTGTCTGAAATGGTAGAAAGAAAAGTAAAGTATCACGGTAACTGGAAATATATTAGTCTACACAATAGACAGCTACAGGGGGCCGCTACAGGCCTTTATGCCTTTCTCTTGGTCTATAGGCTTTCATATGCTTGGCCAATAATGACCCCCATGAGATTTTTTAAAGAAATTTATCAATAAACATTTTAATCTTCTAAAGCCGATTGGTCTACGCAGTTTATTGTTTTATTGTTTTATTGTTTTCAAAAGAAAATCATAAGGCGCATGTGCAGTAGTTCTCGCTGTTTTATATTCATTTTAACCCTTTCCTTCCGTGCCGAGCCCTTTTTTAGGGTACTTTTTTGTTAAAATGAGCTAGGACAAACTTTAAACGTCAATATCTCCTGAACCAAAAGGAATTAGAGATTGGTTTATAGCTCGTTGTATAGCTGAGTTTTAGACAGAGCGGCGTGACGGAGGGCGTTCCTTTTACTTGAGGGCAAAATGCCCAGTGGTGAGGACAGAATCTAGTGCAACCGAGCCAAGTTTTTTGTATTTTCGTTCACTCAGTGTCAAAATAAGACCAAAAAACGGTCAAAATCTCAAAAAAAGTGAATTTTTGGCAAATTTGAGCATTTCTTTGATTTTTAAGGTCAAAATCTCTTCCAAAAGACCAAATTGGCACTTAAAGGGTTAAACTTGAGTTATAAACTCACTTTCTCGTTCTCCTTTATATCACAAGTGTGTATACCTGAACATAGAGCTGTTCGCCTTGCATAAAAGCGATTTCATCAATCTTCAACATTCTTTTTAAGTTAATACGGTATGAAGTTTCCTAGAGAATACAATAGAAAAAATAGTGTCTAAAGATTGTTCCAAATGTTTTTGAGTTTGAAATATCTTTTTTACTTCGACACCTAGTTTTCCTAAGAAGTAATTATTTTACTCACAGCTACTTTAGTGCGATAACAATGCATCACGTGATCTGCTTGATGCCGAATGTTAACCAAGTAGTGATGTATTTTCTGTGGTCGAACTGCATGAATAAGAAATAAGAAAAATTATATTATAGAAAATAGAGGGATCTCGGGTGAGTGCATACCTAGATCACCTGATAAGCCCGCTTTAAAAACCCGAGCTTTGTACATAGTTTGTTAGTAAGAAAATAAGAAAATTTTGCGACCGCGCGGAGAATAATTGCCG
The DNA here is from genome assembly GCA_032270745.1 of Tiaropsis multicirrata. Lineage (NCBI taxonomy): Eukaryota > Metazoa > Cnidaria > Hydrozoa > Leptothecata > Tiaropsidae > Tiaropsis > Tiaropsis multicirrata. The sequence goes on along the minus strand of JAUJPO010106218.1, from coordinate 10,112 downwards.
CGGGTATTTAGGAAGTCTTGTTCCAAGTCGTTTGTTCCAAAATCTACAGCTGTGCTAGTTTTCCTTTCAGCCTTGTACGGCTCGCAAACTCAGCGATGCAGAATTTTCCTGATTAAATATTTAACGGATTAACGGACGATAAAATCGTCTAATAGTTTATGTTCTAGAATTTTAGTTGGAATATCTGCTAAGAGGTTAAAAACGTTCCATTCTGTGCTATTAGTTATGTCTGCGATTGTAATTCTCTAATCTTCCTTAGTTTTCCTACTGGATGAATGTTTTCTTTATCTTTATTTATTCTTTTTCTACATTATTAGCTATTGGGTCAATAATGCACTTTCTATTACAATTTGTGAAATAAACAATCGAGATTTAGAGAGCGAACAGGCACCCATGCAACCAGTAGACCTGTCAATTTGAGACCACTGAAGCTTTCCGTGTAAATTCTCTTAAATAAGTTTGAAGAACGAAGCATCGAGACAAGAATTTGTCTCTTTTATTGAATTGAATTTTAGAGACTTTTACTAAAGAATGGCGTGGTTTCAAATTGTTTCACGAATTTCGCTAAATTTAATCCCATTGAAAATTTATGCTATTAAAGCTAGAGTATTAGTTCAACATTTAAACAATGTTGGTATTTCGTTTGTCTGCTGGGGTTGCAAAATTGTCCAGGGAGTTACAATTTTTCGATTCTGTGCTATTAGTTATGTCCGCGATTGTAGATTCTCTAATCTTCCTTAGTTTTCCTACTGGACATTTGGTTTCTAAAAGTTTTTCTTATTCATTCTTTTCCTGCCTTAGTTGTTGGGTAAATAATGTATTTTCTATCACAAATTTGTGAAATGAACAATCGAGATTCAGAGAGCCAACAGACACCAATGCAACTAGCAGACCTGTCAATTTGAGATCACTGAAGCTTTCTGTAGTAAAGTCTCTTAAACGAGTTTGGAGAACGAATCATCGAGACAAGAATTTGTCTCTTTTATTCAAGTGATTTTTAGAGACTTTTACTAAAGAATGACGTGGTCGCTCAAATTGGAAAATGAATGATATGTAGTATACCTTGTGGGTCACGCCAAACAATTTTCATAGTATGATTACCAATACATTGCCCTTCGATTGTCTTCCAATCAACAAGCCCTGGTGCTTCTGAACCATTGATAAAGCTCTCATTACACGGTGCTGAAAATTCATAAAATAGAGAAAGAGATAATAAGCCTTACATTTTCTCGGAATGGACCCTACCCACTTAAGAATTACAGAGAAGCGAATCATTGCAACCCTACTGTGTACGGTTTCGATACCAAAATAAAAAAATTACAAAAATGTCCCTGTCAGGTAAATTCTGTTTACTCTTCAACGGGACATTGGCAACCTCAATCCCAGGATAAACCTAATTGAAGTTGTTACTTATTGGATATCTTATTTTAAGAAAATCTCTAGCAGCCCTGATGAAGATGAAATTCGTTTTGAAAATATCCTATACGACTTTGGTGGAGGGGAATTTCAATCCAGTCGATACTGAACATAAAAATAAAATCGAGTCTTCTCTCTCTTCAACTTTAAAAAAATATTTGTAAAAAAAAGCTTACCTCCTGGTATGTTCAAGACAGGGTCTGTCAAATACATTGCCTAAAAAAAAAATGAACAAATACGTATATAAAGTCTGTTGCAAAAAATTGTCAGTAAAAAGCGGTAAAAACAGTTAATATGTAGAAACCAGGATGGCACGAAGGAAACCACAAAAAGTAAGTAAGTGATATTGTCCTGGTTTCTACATGGAAACGATTTTTACTGACTTTAGATAAGGGAAATCACATTTTGGGCTTTTCCAGAAAGAAATCCACTCCTCCCTATTGTTTAGGATGTCGATGTTTTTTAAACAAAATCTCCCTTGATACTCTATTATATCCTCAACGGTGGAGGAACGAAAGGTAAAAGATACCAAATTTCTTATGAGTAGATACCCGAGAAACTAGCAAATTTAAACGCCTTATTTATCATAGAGAGTGGAAGAGTGGAACTGTTCTTAGAGGTTTGGCCTTGTATTTGTTTTTATTGCGCCTGTCCCGTTATTTGTGTTATTTATAGCTAAACTGTCAAAATTTGATAAATTTGCATTTCAACAGCTAATTATGTGACTGTTTGTCACCAAATTGAAGGATTAGCAAACAAAGAAAGTACGGGGAGGGAATTGAATGGGATTTTTTATGTATTCTGAATTTTCTTATATGCGAGTTTATTTAAAGTTGAAGCAAAAATCAGAAAATGTCAAAAAAGCTTTTCTAAGGGTCTCGATTTGGCGAAAGGATCAAAATTTTTTTAAATATTTGGCAAAATTTCCCAAAAAGGTCCCTCAAACGGTCACTCTTTTGCTAAATCTTTGCCAAAATAATTATCTCTTTAAGAGTACATTAACCCGTCATCCCTCAACCTTAGTACCACCACCACCACCCGGAAAGCATTTTATAAGTGTCATCCCAAAAACAGGTATACTGGACAACTAATTTTTGTTACTTTTAGAAAAATCAAACCCCTCATTATGTGATTCACTGACAACGAAGTCCGAGCAGGCAAACAACGCTCTATTCTGACTTTGAAACAACGTTGTTTTGACGTTTAAAAAACATTCCAATGCCAGCTGGAAAGACAAAGTTTGGGCAAAAAAAGTAACACTTTGAACACTTAATGGGCTCCAAACTAGAGATATTTAAGGCATACTTTCTGGTCATAAATGAATTAGGTATCAAATAGACTCTCTAAAAATTGTTTTCATTAGTCCTAAAAACAACAAACAATTGAAACCAATTCAGTTTGGCAAGTTTTGAAGTTTGGAAGTTTTCTGGCATCAACCTTTTTGTCAGCTGTCATGGAAATGTAGCTGTAATTCGTTTTTATAAGAAAATTAGTAATTTACAGAAAGTAGAAAGAAATTAGAAAACTTTCTTGGAAAAGTTTACTTTTTTTTTACTTTACGTCTGTGAAAAGCCAAAAAAAACTCCGCAATCTGAATTCGGAGGGGCAACAAATTAATTAAATTTATGAACGCAAGGGTTACTCGACATAAAAACATTTTATTTGAATAAATTGTTAAAGTTCAATCAAATTCAATTTAATTCTCATTTTACTCCAGTCTTTAAAGTGTTATAAAACTTTTTAACCCCCCCCCCCTCCCCCGTTAAGGATGTAGATTTTTCATAACACCAGCCCCCAGGATGATATCGTTAGTGTTCAAATTCAAACCCCCTGGATATCCTAGAATTTTGAAAATTTCTAACCCCCGCCCTGGATATTCCTTATCCTCAACAGGGGGAGATGCGGATTCTTTCTGGAAAAGCCCAATTAAACAAACATGCCTGATGCTTGTTCTTATACAATAAAGACGCCTTAAAGTTTGGCAGGTTTACAGTTTTTGAAGTGTATCTGTCATCACAGGTATCCCTTAATTTGTAATACTTTCCAATGACACGTTTATTTGTTTATTTTCACTAAAGTACTTTCCGGGCCTTGAAGTGTCATTCCGAAAGACATTTTGGAGCCAGTATCTATTGACGGAAATGATACTTATCCGAATTATTCGTTTCTGGTACATCTGCTCCTCCTTTTTTCATTAGAGTACCTTATCCTGTTCCCAGCAGGCACGGCAGCTTGTTTTAACGTCCAAACAACGTTGTTTCAACATCAGAACGCTATTTTGGATGTTGACACAATGTTGAAAGAATGTTGTGTTCTTGCTGAGTTAGCTTAATCCTTTTTGGCTTCTTTATGCGAACTAACAAAACAATAACCTTTTCTCAAAATTAGACCGTGGGGCTCAAATTCTGGCAGGCTTTTTTCCCCGTGGCTTGGTTTTGACCATTCTTTTTACTGGGTTACCTCCCCCGGGTGGATTGGATCGAGTCCAGAAAGAATGTTGTTTTGACGTCCAAACAACGTTGTTTCAACGTCAGCACGTTATTTGAACGTTGAAACAATGTTAAAATAAACGTTGTTTGTCTGCTGGGCACATCAGAGAATGAGAGTTATCATTGAAAAATAAGTCTTAGGTATGGTAGTATTTAAAATATCATTAGCGGAAAAAGAATAACAGAGGCGAATACAAGAGGTAATTTTTGACGAAGAGTGTTGATTTCCAAATAAGGAATATGAACAAAAGCAACACTCTCTCCGTCATAATATTTGAGACCCTTCTGTATCCGCAACTGAATAACCACTTACATGTGAATATTGAGATAATATGAAAATGACCAGAAAAACAATTAACCAATTCCAATTCGCCATACCAAAATCCATAGTTTTAACCTTTTGAAATGTCAACTTTATTTCGATCTCAAATAATGATCGATTTGTATTTAAAACCTCCTTCACACCAACTTCTACTTATATAATTGATATATTGGTCTTCAAGAGAATCTGGATGAGATTAGAAATCATCAAATATCAACATGAACTTCCATACAAAAACCTCTCAAATGTTCAATTTTCTTTCTCTGATGAAGTTGACGATATTCAAAATGTCATCGTTTGTTTTGATTGGTTCAAAAATAATTTTGTTTTGATTTTCAACAATTTTTTGTTTCGGATAGTAAAAATAAAAAATGTTTCTAATTTTCTTGTAAACAAAAAGATAACCGTTCTACTTTTTTGTGTTGTGATTTCTTGATGGATCTAAAATAGAATTGTAAAAGAAATTTGAGGTTTTGTTTTCCGGACGTGGTTGCCAAAAATTTTAATTTCGTAAGTTTTGGAATTCTTCCTTTAGGACATATCTTTCATCCATGGTACTCACATTTAAAAAAAACCATACAAGGACACAAATTGAAAGAACAAACACGTTATCGTTAAGAACATTTAAAGAGTTTCATTTTGAGGAAGATTTGTTAAGTAATTAATTAGTTTAAAAATAAGCCGAAATGACTATTTTTGAGTAAGAACAACTTGAAACAAGGCTTGACCTATAGCATCCATAGGCTTTCTCTAATCAAAAGCACTAATGTTCATGCTCAATCAGTGCATCACGGAAAATGACCTAATAGAAACTCATCGTGCAATTCCTGTAATATGACCGTAGTAAAAATAACCTTATCTTTAAAAGCAAACTTGGTATACAAAAAGCTACGACAAAATTTCATTTTTAGGTGAGTTGCTTTTGGCACGCCCGGCCGGTACAGTGCGATTTGTGTCATACGCGCATCATGCTCCAAACGTTTTGAAAAATTACGATAATGTTCGAGCTGCAAAGCACGCAATCAAGCAAACCGCTTTGGGCATATATACCTAAACCATATTATACTTTATTTTCTCATTTCTTCAAAACATATATAAACTTTCCAAAAACATTCAATGCCTTTATTAATGCATTTCTATAGCCTACTTTTAAGTACTTCTGAATAAGGCACAGCTTATATTTATCAAGTTTTCAAATACGAAAATAAGGCAAATCTTACTGACTCTGATAATCATCAATAACCTAGTAGTAAATTATATCACTTTTCTTTAACGATAGCAATGTTGGATACAGAAGGTAGGTTTTATCATTCCTTTGCTGTTTACAGTCGTAACCTAATCTGTATCCGAAACCGAAATACAGTCGAAGCTCTAATTAGCGGACACCATCGGGAATTCGACTTGTTGTCTGGTAATCGGAGCTGTCTGCCTTTTGGAACATTTGGTAATATAAGCTCTAAATTTGGGGGAAAACAATTTGGCTTTTTTATCCTCATATTAAACTCTCCACTCTCAAATGCGGTTTTTCTGTTTTCATCACAATATATCATTATATTATTGCTATCATCCTAAATTCGTTTTTCTTCGACATTACATGATTAAATTACAGTCAGACAGGCGTATAACTCTTTGTTAATCTAAATCAAAAGTATTTTTAATATCAAATGATTTTTTTGATATCTGTAATCTGATCATATATTGTTATGTTAGGTAAAACGTTTAAACAATAATTTTTGGGATCACGTTCAAACGCCGGGGGAGGGAGTAATGACCTTATGTTCGGATAGGGGTGTGCCGCTGGTTTTTGAAAAATGAACCCCCAAAATGGGATAAATTTAGATTTTATGCCAAAAAATCGTGAAAAAAAGTGACGCTGAATGGGTTTCAAATTCAAAATATTTGAAAAAGGGACCCTAAGTACGAGGTAGGAATTTTACTCAATCTAGGGGTTCGCTAGATTGGAAAGACTTGTTTTCAATACTCTCCAAAACGGTACAAACCTAAGTAGTTGATGTAGAATTGGTTTTAAAGGCTAAGTAAAAAGAATGATTTTCAAAACCTGGAGTGACAATACCCGTCATGACTATCACCCCTTAAGCCTAGGAGCCACGGACCAAATTTAGCAACTACATACAGTACGATTCATTTTTCATTATTTTCAAAAGATGTTTCTAGTGACCTCTTCAATTTTTAGAAAGTCTTTTACAAAGAATTTGAATTGAATTTCACAAATGGCATCGAAAATATACAAAAATCGGTAGCTAAAAGAAAAAATAGGTAAAGAATTTGTAAAAATTCAATTAAAGACACTAAACCACATAGCCACTGAACTACATACAAAAAAGTTTAAATGAAATCTACTTCAAGAACATAGAGTTCCCTACACCCTACTCATATTTTTACAATACAATAAAATACGTCAATCAATCAAGATTACTCACTCACTCATTTCCTCGTCTTGGAATATATAAAAAGAGCATCCCTCAAAAAGCGCGTCCTCATTAAAAATTTACATGTCAACCTTTTTTAATTTTGGGGAAAGAAAAAAGGTCAAGACTATTAATAATGAAATATTCATCATCATCTCAATGCTAAAAAATCTTTGTTTTCTTTTCCTGTGGTTCTTTAAAAATAATGAAACCCGGTGAAAACTTTTTTATCGGTGATTTTATCCACTGATTTGGGTCTTTGGGACTTATTTTCGGTAGACAGTAACAGATATTATATTTAGAAAACTCCACCACGATTTGGTAGAAAGAAGTACATTTGTTTTATCAACACTCTTGGGTCTTGTTTCCATTGAATACCAGGGAGTCTGTGGGCTTGTTCGGGCGCTCACTTCTACGGAAAATGGGACACTGATTGATTTACGAAAAATGTGACACTAAATGTTCAAACTTTTTACTTTAAAGTGACAAGTGCTTTGTCACTTGTCAATTTTGCAAGCATAGTAATTCAATCTTTAAACTCTGCAAAGAAAGAAATAACTTCTTTTATAAGCATTTAAAGTTTTTTCCATGTCAGTATTTTTCGTTAAACTCAAATAAATAAATATGCTTATAATAAATAGTATAAGCTCTTAGTGACAGTCGTCTATGCTGAGTCTAGTTTTTCATTGGAAATCTGTGTTTCATTGGAAATCTGTGTCAATGTTATAGCTTTTATTTAAAGATGCATATAAATTTTTATTATCAAGAACATAAAATTTAGGTATTCTTATAACTTATAATATTCTCAGGAGTTGAGGGGAAATGACACAGGAATTGCAATGGTTGATGGATTTATTTTATTGCGTAAATTAAAAAAAAACTGTCGAGTCAAAAATATGCTGATGTTGCAAAACGTTTGCATTTTACAAACCAAATCAGAAAATTTGCAATAACAGCCTAATAGCAATGTTCGAAAACGATAAAGATCTGTGTTTTGCGTGAATTTAGAAACAGAATTTTGACTACTGTACATTTATTTTATGTTTACCCCTGAGCCATTCAACATTCTTAATTTGCACTACTAACTTGCTCAGTAAATCGTCTTGCAACCTCAGCAAATTTAACATCGTGTACAACATTAAATTAAATTCCCAAAAACTCTGCATACTATTAAATCAAACAATTTTCGACACTTCGTTTTCGTTTTCGTTTATCAAACTTGAGGTGTGTTGAATACATCAAAATTTGATGTTTTTTGCATGATCTCCTTTGTTTGTTCCATTACTCAATTTTCATATTCTTTTGATATCATATTTTTAAGCTCGAATTTCAAACTTTAACATAAAAAAAAACTTTCTTTAATTAAAAACACCTGAATAAATTCAATGAATTCTTTCAAATCCATTATTTAAAGAAGAAGAACTGTCTTTTGAAAACATTCCTGGGAACTAGTCCTGGTGCCCTGGAGGCCCAGGTTTGGTTCGATTCGATTTCCCCTTGCCTAGCATAATTTAGTAGGTCAAATTCTTTTTTATTTTATTTGTTTTCCCCTCCTCTCCTTACCATCTCTGTACTAATCTTTTCATAATATTCCCAAAATAACCTTCTTTTACCTATAGTAGCTTCATTTCTCATTGACAGCTACTTTATTTGATTAAGGTACATGATCCGCATGCGTCACGAATTTATATTCCTTCCATGATGAAATAGATCTTTTTGATGCACTTTATAAAATTTCGTAAATAAGAAGAACTGCCTTTTAAAAGGCCCCCCAGCGACCCCAAAATTCACGCCATCACGCCGGAAAAATCCTATTTTCATAATCACGCCTGAAAATCAAACTTTCGAACTGCCTGAATTTCAATCAGTCAACGTTACATCTATGTCACACTTATAGCAATATACCGGGTGGGCCAAACGAATTGAATGTTATATATCTTGAAAAGTAGTTGAACTATGTTCACAACTCTTTCTTTGGCTTGTATTTAACTAATTTTGATCATTCTCTCAAAATCCTAAATGAAAAGATTCAACATAAAAAAAGTTCACGCCATCACGCCTAGATTTAATTAAATTCACGATCACGCCAGAACTCGATTTCACGCCACGCCATCACGCCAATTGCTGGGGGGGAGGGGGGCTCTTTTAAAAAGATTGCTGTGACCTAGTTGAAAAGTTGAAAATAGTTTGCTAATATCATGTTTTGAGTGAAAAACATGCTCAGAAGAAACCAATTTATGAGATTTTAATCTTTGGTCAGTGAATTGATTTTATTGAAAATCGGATATTCTCTCTCACCCAGTGGTAAAACAAAGAATTACAAAGAGTCATCCAACTGAAAATATGATGAACGAACGAAAGAATTTTATTACCCCACTGGAAAAATATACCATTTCAACCAACCCAGTGGTTTGAAAGTTTTGAATTTCACCAAAATGAGATTTTATGCCCCCACTGGGGCATAGACACACGGTGTTGAAAGGCTCTATAATCTTGGTGAGGTTGGCCATGGCCTAGTAACCGTAACACATACATGTCACAGTTTTACACTGGAGGTGATCATTTTTCATCAATTGGGGCGAAAATTGGCCTTTTCTGAGCGATTTTTTACTGGGAGGGCCTGGGGCGGATCCTAGTGTTGCTGGTCACAGACACAGGGGATGTTGAAACCTTAAACCGTTGAAACAAATAGAAGAATAAGCCCCTGGTTATAAATTCAGTCGTTAACCTAGGGATATTTCCCAAAGTAAAAGCCCTTTATTTAGGAACATTCCTCAGCCTGTTTGTCATATGAGTTGTACACGTTGGAGATAAATCGCCTGTCTTTCTAAGTTGTCTTTGTGTCAACCCTTTCGTGACTGAAATTGATTGTTCTTGCGTAAGGGTCACTTAAACTAATATAGAACAACAAACCCATATATATGAGAGTCTATTTGTGCTAACTTTGTCCCTTATCTACACAAGACGTTCGCACAACAGAACCATATTACATAAGGTGGTATTACCTATTCTCGTCGTTAAATAAGACGCAAGGAGTGGACAAAAGAAATATTAATTAACGTCCTATAAACTCCGGGGTACTGGGGTTGAGGGATAACGGGTATAATGTGGACCAGACCCGTCAAACCCGACCCTTAGAGAGATTAATTTTTACCAAAAAAGGTTTGGTGGATTTTGCGTCCTAGTTCAGAGTTTTTCCCATAAAGTTCGAAGATTTCAACTTTTAAAGAGTCACTTAAGCTACATTTTTCAAAAATTGAGACCCCTTAGAGAGATTCTTTAGATTTTTTTGGTTTTTGTGACCCTCAGAGGGACTTCGGAAGGTGGCTGAAAAACCGATCCTTTTTCAAGCAGAAAAAGAAAACGAGTACATTAAAGTAACTTATTTTGGCGAGAACTAATTTTGGCGAGCAGCGAAAATAGTAATGAAATTTAATTTTGGCGAGAACTTATTTT
>JAUJPO010106107.1:0-22595 GCA_032270745.1 Tiaropsis multicirrata | reverse complement strand
ATACAAAAAAAATAGCGTTGGAACGAGATACATTAAAGTCCAAAGTTCAAGAAACATGAAACACGAAACGTAAATATCTTTCTGGCGAGCATCTCCAAACTCGTCCCCAGTCCTCTCCTCCATTTTTTTTACGATTTTGATAGCATTTCGGAATGGCTATCATGCAAGTCAAAAAAATGGAGAAACAGGCTCTGGGTACGAGATTGTTCAACACCCAGCCGGGACAGACCAAAGACTTGAAAACTGGTACCTCGCTACTGTCCTGCTTGGCACTCAACATTAAGGGATTAGAGCGAGGGTAAGTGGAGAAATCCAGGGAAAAAAGTGGCGCCCTTCCCTACCTTTGGGTAGACAGCTATTCAAAAAGGGAGTCTTCGGGTCGACCTTGATTGCGGTCGCAAAACTTAATTATTTACTAGCTTGTATGTTTGATACGATATAAAATCAAATGTTATAATATTACTTCAACAGCCGCGGGTAATAAAGTAAGAATGATAACAAATGAACCGCCGCAGAAAAATAAAATCTTTAGGATTCTAACAATTCATAAATGAGAAAGTTCGCAGGTCGTTTACTCTCTAATGGGAAGACTTGAAACTGTCATTTTTGCTTTAATTAAAACCAAACTTCATCAAGTTTGAAGAACTTGCAGTTTCAAAGCTAGCCAAATTTTCCATCAGAGGCTTTAAGGTGAAGAACATATGTCAGTCCAGGATGAACGATTTTTGGCTGGGCGTTCGAATAGAAAGATTTTGATAGCATAAAGTAGTTATATAAAAGAAAAATCCTTTAGATTTGATAAATTTTCTACCCGGGGAGCACTCGAGGCAAGTGATCTACCGAGCGTGCTGCCCTTAAGGATTGGCTTTTCGAGGTTCTGTCAAAGCTCAGGTGCAATGTAAGGGTGGGAAATTGAAAAAAAGAGAAAATCTTTGCTAAAAATGGGAAGAAATGACCGAAAAATGCATTGTAAAGGTCAGTTTTTGAGCAAATTTTGCACTGCACTGTAAAAGGACTTTGAAACCTCAATTTTTGTCCGAACGTACGGTAGTTTGAAGATCGAGTAGCCCCCCTCCCCCCGGATTCTTAACTTACCAGCCATAGAGAAAAGGTCGCTTGTTTTGTCTGATGATTCCTTAGCATTCACTGTTGGATGCCCCAGTACTGTGGAAACAGCGATGCCAAAATATGCAGCGAATATATGAATGACAATAGACCCTCCGATGTCTGAGATGTGTAGATATTCCATGATAATCGATTCACTGACAGCAAACACGATACATTCGATGATTGCCATGACGAGGATCTGGAAACGTGAGATTTTCCCGAGCACGGCACCGTATGAAATGAGAACGACAGCTGCTGTAAAATCTGATGTCATCAAGCTGTAAGAAAGTTTTCCGTAGTAAAGTCTCTTAAACAAGATTGGAGAAAATGAAGCATCTAGACAAAATGATTGGAGAACCCGTACGAAAATTATCATTGAATTTAGGCGGGTATTAATTTTAGCCGATGGCTGAGAAATCTCTTTCATATGGAATTTAATTTGGGGTTAAATTTGGAGCAAAAAAGTTTAATTTAGTGATAGCTGAAATTTAAAAAGAACAAAAATCACATTTTGAGGTTTAATTTGGTTGTTCTCAAGAAAAAGGAACTTTGCCGGCTGCTTAATTTGGTGACCTAAACCGCCCAAAACCATATAATAATCCCCGCTGAAATTTTTACCAATGAGTTAATAAAAAGGTCTTACGTAAAAAGATCAATTTTGACAACCATAGGGTCTCCAGTGAAATGTCCTTCTTCTTTCATGATTTTTTGGCGGACCCAAGCGTTCAGAAGCGTCGCCCATTGTATTACCACAGCTCCGATCAAGAAATTGTAGGTAATAGAACCAAAACCGTATCTTTTCAAGAAGGTCATCAGAAAACCGATGCCGAAGAACATCATCACGTGAACATCTTGAAATTCTGTTAGATAAAGAAAAATGATTCTTGTTAGTGAAAATAACCCTGTCTCTGCAGTGGCCTTGTGGTTAGAGTGCTCGCCTCCTGTTCGCAAGGGTTCAACTCCCAGCCAGGTCAGATTTAAAAACTGGTACTCGCTGCTATCCTCCTTTGCACTCAGCATTAGGGGATTAGAGCGAGTGTTCGGAGAAATCTAGGAGTGGTGCCCTCTTCTACCTTCGGGTAGACAGCTAATTGAAAAGGGAGCCTTTGAGTCGCCCTCCACTGCTGTCCGCAAACTTACTTACTTACTAACTTACTTACTGTAGTAGTGGACACAAAAGATTGTCAAAAATATTGACAGAGAGTTGGTTTTGTTTATATTCCTTATATGGAAGTCAACACTCTCCTTAAAAATATTTGAGTACCTTCTGTATCCACTTAGGCACTTGATCTCGAAACTACCGCCGTACGTTCGGACAGAATTAGGGGTTTCAAAATCGGAGTTTCAAAATCGGGGTTTCAAATCGGGGTTTCAAAATCAGACCCTTACAGTGCACTGCAAAATTTGCTGAAAAACCGACCCCTACGGTGCATTTTTCGGCCATTTCCCCTCAGTTTTAGCAAAGATTTTCAAAATGTTCTCAAATTTCTCACCCTTACAATGCACCTGGGAGTACCTAGGCTTTGTCAGAACTTCGAAAAACCTGTCCGCACGTCCGGTAGGTCACTGACCTTGACGTACAGTACAGTATTTCTTATAAATACTTCTTCTTCTATCTACCTTGAGGGTAAAAATCTTTGCAGGAACTAGTTTTTGCGGTTTATGCGGTGGAACTAATGTGACCACGACCGTTTACACTTTAATGTAGGCTGATTCGCATTATACTAATGAAGGAAGGAAGGAATGTACTTATCGAAGGAACAGTTAACCGTTAGCTCGTCGCTATTATTGTCGACTATTGATCTCCTACATGGAAGGCTAGGACGATAACCACTACACTACTGCGCCCGACTGAATTGGCGACTGAATCGGGCTTCTTACTTCCAGCAGCTGTGTATACGTCTGCGAGTCAGACTAATTTTGAACGTGCTGCGCGCAGATGCAAATATGTATGTAATTGTTTTGCGCAGTTATTTAATTTGTGAATAATTTTGATTGTCTAAATTTTTGGAGAAATCGCTTACATTGATTAGTTATCTACTGCATATCATATTTAACGTCTTTATGACGTCATGAATGTAATAGATGCTTTATTGGTTTATAAGTCACCAAATGTTATTTCTCTTAATCCTCAGTTTTTTGTAATATCTCATAATACTGATAGGATGATTTTTACACTCCCAGCGGAACGTTTTTTGAACGTCCAAACAACGTCGTTCTAACGACAGAACGCTATTTGGACGTTGAAACAATGTTGAAAAAACGCCATGTGTCTGCTGGGCTGTCGAGATTAAGTAAGTTTGAATCGTGATTACACAATTTTTTCACTGTATAACCAAAGTTTCTAATAAATAGATAGATATTTTTATAAGAACATTAAAATTCGAAGAAGCCTTCTAATGTTCTGAGCTTTTTTGGTTTTGGTCTTAAAATGTTCTTAATTAAGTCTTTTAATAAGCAAAAATGAAAAAAGTCTTTTTATTTATCTATAAGCTTAAATTTCTCCAAAGCCTCCAATTTTTTTGACCTCGAACTCTTATGATTTTATATGCTTTGTTCTTAAAAAAAACTGTGTATGAGCCAACGAAATTAAAAAAAGGAAACTTTGACTGTTTAACCCTTAGAGCCCGAAAGACGCCATTTGGCGTTCTGAAAAGGCAGATTTACCACACCACAGGTATTTTCCACAACGGTTAAATCACTCAAAAAACTATTGTAAACTTTTTCCAAAAAGTCAATAAAAAGTAAAAACAAAGTCAAAAAAGTTAACAAAAGGTCAATCGAAAAATCATAAAGTCAAGAAATCGGTAAATTTTCAACTGCATTGTAAGGGTTCAATTTTGAAACCCAAATTTTTGTCCGAGCGTATGGTAGTTTTGACATCGAGTGGGGGGGGGGGGAGGGGGGGCTTTACATTCACAAAATCTGGAAATCACTGTCGACCAAAGGCATTATAGAAAACGGTCTGCTTAAATCCTAAGTGACTTAAACTGTAGCTAATGAAAAACTTTATAGTTAACGATTTGTTTGTCGAGAGAAATTACCCAGCATGCACCACGGAATGTTGTGTTGTGACGTCGTAACAAACGTTATTCTAATTTCAGAACGTTATCTGGATGTTGAAAGAAAGTTGGAATAACGTCACGTGTGCTTGCTGAGGAGAGGAGAGATGGTACGTGCAAATCCTGCAGCGAAAAAGGTTTTCCAAAAGGGTATAACTTACGAGGATAATTGACATTGACTGTTGTTGCATTCCCATATTCAACAAACTTTGCAAACAAAGCCAACAAAATAATTTGAAAAGCAAACAAAAAACCTGAAAACGTAACTTTGGGTAGAGTGACCATTTTTTCGCTTCTTTTCTCTATATATTCCTGTTGTGTCTATCTAGTGTCTATCTCGATGCAAATGAATAGTTCTAAACAGGGCGGCGATGCTTTGCGGGGTATCTTGATGTCTTTTGGTACACAATGGATAATAAAAATGATTAACAGTTTTAGCATATTGCAAAACTTTCATTCCATTCATCTTTATTTTATAAGAACAATTTTATAAGATCATCGAGCCTCAGAGTTAGGTGGTAAAGTTTACCAAAAGTATGAAGAATTCACAATTTTATTTAGCATAGAAGTTTTCTTAATAAAAGTTTAGACCTATGGAAGTATTTTAGGCATATATTTGAGGGCGGAAAAGGGGTGGGAAATTTGAGAAAATGCGGATCAAAGTTAATAACATCCGAGTCTCTGCTGAAATTTACTGGTTCTTATAAAAAGATTGTGTATAATTTTTTTGAATTTTGATTGGTGCTATTTAGCATCATTTATTCGAATTAATCCATTAAAAGAAACGATTATATTACCACAATATTTGACAAGAATAAATGTTTGCTTTTTTAGAAATATATAAAATATTAAAAATTCCCACCATAAACCACAGCAGATGTGGAAAATCCAAACAACAACATTATCTGGACGTTAAAACAACGTTGTGCTTGCCCCTTGGGAAGAGAATGAAACATTTAATCAGGTTATTTATTATCAGGTTATCAAGTTAAACACTTGTTTAATCATTTTGCACAATTATTATATCAATTGTTGCGTAATAAGAATTGGAACCCATTCAAGTTTTCCGTAGTAAAGTCTCTTAAACAAGTTTGGAGAACGAAAGCATCGAGACAAAAAAATTGTCTCTTTTATTCAAGCGATTTTTAGAGACTTTTGTACTAAAAAGTACACGACGTGGTCTCAAATTAGAAGATGAATTATATATGATAAGCCAATTTCAGACGTCTTTTAAGACCTTGTGTGAATAACTAAAAATGATTGGCTAGTCCAATTCAAGTCGGTCCAATTAGAAGATATCTTCTTAAAAACTTGTTCTTAAAGCTTTGTGTTCATCATAATAAAACTCAATGATATCGCTCATTATATCTTTGACATCAATTACCGCATTATCGGATTAATACATCTTTAATAGAAGTTTATCTCTTGTATATTACCTCAGATATCGTCCATTCTTCAGTGTCATTTTTTGACAGCTAAATGCAATTTGGATGACTTTTTGATCACCTTCTTTTTATCCAGACGTTAAATCTCGTGGTCCAAGCCACGATAAACTTCCAATATACCTCCTATAGTAATGATTATTATATTAATGACTTATAAGATCTTTTGCTAAAGTCTGTCTAATTGTCATTAAAAATCTCTTCCATGTAGAAACCAGAACATTATCACTAAGGGTATGGAGCTGCCAAATTGAGCCCATTGAAGTTTCCCGTAGTAAAGTCTCTTAAACGAGTTTGGAGAACCAAGCATCGAGACAAAAAAATTAGTCTCTTTTATTCAAGCAATTTATAGAGACTTTTGTACTTAAGAACATACCTTTTTTCGGTTACTTGAAAGTTCTTTTCCTAAGCTTTCGAACTGTGAAAGAACTATTACAAAATCTTTTTTAAATCGTAAGTTATAAGAGTTTTAACATTTTAGGAAGATAATTAGTGTTTACTTTTCAATTGTCTGTTTGAACTTGACAATTACTAATCAAACAACTAATTATCTCTCTCGAAACTTAAAATCACTGTAGAAAAAAATCATATTTTGCTATACCATGGACTGGTATCTTCAAAAGACATAGATTCAACCATAGCTTTAAGGTGCCAACTTCATTCTTTTGTTAATGACTAATGTATTCCCCAGAAAATTTTTGTCTAAAAAGCCTCATCATCTTTTAATTTGCAAATTAGTAGAAAAAAAGAGAAAATTACAGAAAATTTTCGGCTTTTTTTGACGTTTTATTGGATAAATCGGGAATTAGAAAAAAATCCTAAGACTGTTTTTTAGACAAATGTTCTGGGAATAAAAATAAAATCATCTCGATAGCTCAAAGCTATGGGTGAACTCATCCCCTTTGAAAATACATAGGTCTCTTTTAATCAAGCAATTTATAGAGACTTTAGTACTAAAGAACGACATGGTCTCAATTTAGCAGATGAATTATATGCAATTACTTCCCAGCAGACAAACAATGATAAAACAACGTTGAACATCAAGACATCGTTCTGTAGAGCCATTCTGGGTTTCTTTTCATTTCTTTGTCCTATCCTGGTTTCTACATATTGATGGTTTTGACCGGTTTTTGCTGACAATCTTTTTGCAGCAGAGAGTTTTTTGGGTCACAGTGACAAAAATGTAACAAAAAATATTCTTTCCAACACATGAACATTTATGTCTGAGTGGTGGCCGAGTGGTTTAAGTGTTTGCATCCCGTTCGCAAGGTTGTGGGTTCAACCGCTAGTCGGGTCAACCCAAAGACTTGAAAACTGGTATACTTGCTGCTGTCCTGCTTGGCACTCAGCATTAAAGGATTAGAGCGAGGGTAAGTGGAGAAATCTAGAGAAAGGAGTGGCGCCCTCTCCTACCTTCGGGTAGATAGTTATCGAAAAAGGAGCCTCCGGGTCGCCCTCGACTGTATTCGCAAACTTACTTTTTACTTTTATGTCCAACGCAAAAAAGTTTATTGAAATAATAACATAATAATAAAAAATATTCTATATAAAACTATAAATCATATTTGCCATCTAAAAGTTTTAAATTCTTCACTACTTAACGCAAGAAACTTCTGTCCGGGTTTATTGGAATTTACACAATATAAAGCTGTCTCCTTTACAAGGTTATATTCAGCTATGTCCTTGCATAGAGGTACGAAGAAAAACAGGGGAAGGATGCTATTTGTTTCTACTCTCGCCTTACGATTAAACACGTGCACTTTTAATTGACTCTTTTGTTGAAAGTAGCGATTTCCTTGGCTCGTTTTAGTGTTGGAAATTAGCAGCTACAAAAACTTTCATTAGCAAGATAATGCAAGAAGCTGTTTAAGACGTTAGACACGTCTACGTAGGTTTTCGTTTGTAAGTTTACCTCCCTTTGCGTAAAATCTCACTATTGTTTACGAATAAGATATAACAAAATATACGAACCTTAGGGTTTTCTTATCTATTGACAACACTTGAGGTCACACCAATCATCAGCGCAAAAACTATGTGTGCTTTTTCAATGTCCAAACAACTTTGTTTGTGGGTATCGTCAACTAGGATAATTTAAATGAAATAAACTTTAACTGCTCCTTAAAATTACCACTCTCTAAATCTAAGTTTTCCGAAAACTTCCCACATTTTATTTTTTATTCGTGGGACTAAACCACTCCTTCTCCATGTACCTAAAGCTCAATGGATGTGAAAATCAAAACCTTTAAACCCACTGGGATGGGTGGGGCGACAGAAAACATCTAATTTTCCAGCAATGACGTGATCATTTTTTCCACTGGGAAAAAATAATGGGACTTTTTTGAGCAATTTTGCAAGTGGCCAGTGGGTTATACAACTTTAACTTCAAAAAGAGCATTGCTGGTAAAGTGGTTGTTATTTCATTTTTCAAGTGGTCTGGGATTATTCGAATTTGAGCAGTCAAGTGGTTGTGTTTTAACTCAACTCGATTTCTTTATAAGTATTATGGTACTTAAGCCACTCAATAATCTGTCCATTCTGTATCAATGCATTACCTCACGTCTATCGTCCAATAGTATACTTTTTTGCCGTAAATTTCCCGGGAAGTTGTCTCGGCAAAGAAGTGTAGAAAATTCATTGTCCTGCGCTGCCGCTCCGCAATCTCCCACAAAATTTCACCATACTTGTTCAAGGTGGCTGGATATAAATGATTTCCTCTATTTTCAGTACGGTCATCGGACCCAATCTAATGCGCGAATCATTTGGGCGCTGGAGTCGAGGGTGGGTAATAATAACGGTTGAATACTCCGTTATCGGGTCTGTGTGTACAGACAACAATCGGACACTTTTTAACACTTTTAAAGCTAAATGGGATCACGTCTACATCCGATTCTTATTCGACTCAAAAGTAGACGGGTCACATTGGATTGGTTTTTCTTCAAGATCTTGAAGAAAAGCTCTGATTTGCCGAAATCCCTATTGTTTTTTATGCGCGAGTTAAAATTCGTGCGAGTTGATTGGTTTAATTCCTCAACTGTCATTTTGATGCGGAATTCAAACTGCGCAATGTTACCATACTAATTTATTCTCATGTGAGCTTAGTGAAAAAATTTGTATGAATCCAGATTATTTTAAAGCCTAATGTTTGTATAATAAACAAACAAAACTTTAAAGCTGTTTTGATATAGATATACTTAACCGTATAGGGCGAAGTTTCTTTTTGGATGGAAAATTGACCAAAGATTAGTTACTTTAAGGGTCTGGGTTCAAGGGGGTCTGTCATCCAATAACCCTATACCGTAGATGACCCTATCTCCGTCACCCCCTCCCTAATTCTATTACCCCTTTTTATTTGGCAGCTAATATCAATTGAACCTCTTTGACATTTTATATTTCCACCTACAATAAAAAGTTTGTCAACAAAGGGGTGACAGAATGAGGGACGGGGTGACGGAATTAGGGAGGGGTGGCGGAGACCATCTACGGTATGTGCTGACCAGACCCCTACGGTACCCGTCATCCATTAACCCCTAGGGCCGGTGGCTCAGAATCAAAGTTCATATGTTTCTTCTAAGCTTTATTGGTAAATAGATCTTTTGATCTATCATATGACTTTCAAGAACTTGAGGGTTCGTAAACAAAAATAGAAAATGAAAATTACGTTATAAATATTTCATTCTATACAAATCTTACCAAGCACTTGTCAAGAAATTTGCGGTTTGAAGTGCATTAAGTGGAAACCATTTGATTGTTTCTTATACTCCTGCTACATAAATAAAAAAGATTTTTCCCCATGATAAAGGTCTCTGATTACAAACTATTTGTTTCCCAATCCATATTTAGTCTGTACCAAATCCATTTTCAAAACCAAAGTTTTTTAAACATAACTACCAGAGTTTCATGCAGATGTATTACTGGTATGATTCATACTAATTTTTACCCATTTCACTAAGCTTACGTTTAGAACAAAATAGTATGGTAACATTGGCAGTTTGAATTCCGCACCAAAATGACAGTTGAGAAATTAGGCCAATCAAACCGCACGAATTTCAACTTGCGCATAAAAAACAATAGGGATTTCGGCCAATCAGAGCATTTCTTCAGTGATTGTTACAATGGGCGCGTTGAGACTACATACATCGAAAAGTTTAATCACCGGTCTGGCAAAGTATTGTTTTCATTGTTATCTGTATTGAAAAATATCACGCTTGCCATAAAAAAAGTTAACGATGGCAAACATAATTTTCAACTTGGCAAAAGGAATCTCCTACCTACTTCTTGGCAGAATAATAAAATCTCGCTTTTATTTTTCTACAGGATTGACGAAAAGGGACGAAAATTAGAAATTTCTTTACAAAGTAGCAATTCTTTTTATGGGAGTAATTTAATAAATTTTGAAGGGAGATTCCCATTTGTTTCGCACAATTAACAAAGGAATGAACAAATTTCTTTGTGTAGAAATATCCACAAGAGAAAAAATACTGAAATCTTTGAAGTTTCCAAATGTCAAACTATGATGTCAAAGAGGGATTCCTTATTTCACTCTTGCAGTGACACGAGACAAAACAATAGAGGAATGATTATAAAGTTATTTCCCGATCCCCCGATGCCATATTTAGCATTGTCATGTAGTCTGAATACATCATCGTCTAAAGAGCTGTTCGCATTCGTTATTTCTAATTCGAAATCTTTTTCAAAATAAACACAATACACACACACGTACTATATATAGCACTTCTCCACAAAGACATTTTTAACACATCACGTCCATACAGGCTCGGATACAGGGGTAGGCTTTAACCAATGGAGGAGAGTGTGCTAATTACCATATTATACCTTATTTGGAAACGATTTACCCTTGCTTACTGAATGAGAAAGCCTACCTCCTGTATCCTGTTACCAGTACCAAAAGCTCAATGTGGATCAATTGGACCACTGGGCGGGTTGGGTGCCCACTGGGTGAAATGATAATATTTTCTAGTGAGATTTTAAAAATCGATTATTCTTTGTGTGGCTTTTTTGTTATTCTTTGATTTGCTACTGGGGTGAGACAGAATATTTGATTTTCTACATTGGGGCGAAAAAACGGGGCTTTTTTAAGCTAATTTTCAACTGGGGTGACTGGTGGGCGGATCTCAGTGGGTCAATGACACAGGACGGGGTGTTTTAGTCACAAAGTAAGCAATAAACTAAAGGTACTGGCACAGAGAAGTCCGATAGAGGTTGTGGACCTGCCAAATTTGAGACCACTT
Organism: Tiaropsis multicirrata; assembly: GCA_032270745.1. Classification (NCBI taxonomy): domain Eukaryota; kingdom Metazoa; phylum Cnidaria; class Hydrozoa; order Leptothecata; family Tiaropsidae; genus Tiaropsis; species Tiaropsis multicirrata. The sequence goes on along the minus strand of JAUJPO010106107.1, from coordinate 11,735 downwards.
AAGTTTTCCGTAGTAAAGTCTCTAAAACCAGTTTGGAGAACGAAGCTTCGAGACAAAATATTTTCTCTTTTATTCAAGCGATTTTTAGAAACTTTTGTACTAACAGAGAAGTCCGAGCCAAAATACTTTGACTCCAAAATGTCAAAATGTCTTAGTTTTCAACCTAAACTAGTTTCTGACAGGATCCACTTTTCGTCCTCCGGGCAGCACGGCCCGGTCGGCTGCCAAGGTCAGCACTCTCAGTATCTCTTCTTGTCGTTAAGCCCAGTCTTAAAAAGACTCCATAATTCCACTCGCGAGCTGAAACACTTTTCTACTTCTTGACCTTTACAAGTTGATCGTGCTATTCATGAAGAGGGTGCGAATTTGACACTTCTATTAAGCCCAATCCCTAAATCCTCTTTTTAGGACTTGTTATCAGCCTTTTATTGAATTAGTACTTCAAATATGCGTATATCCAATTTTCGACACCTTCTGAACGTTACTTAGACGTTGAAACAAGAGGAGGAGAGTGCTCTAATCATGATATCTCCTTATATGGAAACTAATTACTCTCCGTGCGTGTGTGCATATCCAATTTTCTTTGTAGAAAGAAAGGATGGGGGCCAAAGAATTGAACTTATTGAAAGAGCAGTCAAACTGCTTAATTAGCCGATTACAGCTCAATCTTACCTTTTTGACAAGCCCCAACATGGCTACTCAATTGTCCTCATATAAGACAGCTTAACCCGGTTAAAAAAGTGAAAATTGATCTCTGGCTAATGACCACTTATACTATGGAACCTAGAAAGAGATCGAAAGAAGTTTAAAGCTAAACTCCATTTTGCAAACAACATTTAAGGGCGTTTTTCATTATAGTTCCTATATGTACAGAAAGAGTTTTTCAAATAAATACCGGAATTGAAATGACCGGCCGTTGATTGGAGGAGAGGGAGGAGAGAGAGTAGCAGAACACGCTGAAACTAAAACGGTATACCTTATCGAAAAAAACAATGTCGGACTTTTTTTTCGTCGGACTAAATTATTTGTCGGACATAATTTTCGTCACCCACAAATATTTTCGTCACTTTTGTCGAAAAAGACGCAAATTTTAGCTTAAAAAACTTTCTTATTTGGACTTTTTTTTCGTCGGACTAAATTTTTCGTCGGACAAGATTTTTATCACCTCCAAATAAATTCGTCACTTTTGTCCGACATTTTTTGTCCGATAATAAGGAATGCTACGCTATTAATGGGGTTACGTTAAGCGAGAAAAATCGGGGAACGACGGTGAGATGTAAAGGAGAACGTTCAAAGAGCCAATCGAGCGTCCTAGATTTTGAGGGGGCAACGGTCGCCGCGGGTCGCTATTTACACGCCGTTCTCCTTTAATTTATCCCACTCTTTGACTGACCTTTTATCTTTCCAAGTATAATAAAGAACTCATTAAAATAAAAAGGAAAGAGCCTTTTTTGCATTCTTTAAATATGGGTGACAGATTTAAGGAGGAGGCGGCGGTGACGGAAAAAAATTCTACGATGTTACGCAAGGAGCTATTTAGGACGTTAGACGCGTCTGTGGCGGCCTGTACATAGTTTTATGTTTACAAGTTGATTTGCTTATGTACAGATCGACATACACGCATCTAACGTGACCTCGCTATTACCTTCAAACTCTCTATGCTAATGAAACCACTTTACACGAATAAACAGACATCCAATACTTGTTGTATACTGCATTCAAAATAAACAAAATACCCCCGGTTCATATATAAATTACAAAACATTAACTACCTAACCCCCTGGTCAAGTGATAATAGCGTGAGCTTAACACCAAAAGACAAGATGTTGAGGCAGCAGCCTGCCAAGTTTATAGTTTTCTTGGAGGCAGTGAATGTGTGTTTTGTTATTTTTGTTTGAGTTTCTGTTTAAAATTTGTAAGAGATAAGCTTTTTTATTGCAAGAATTTTAAAGGTAAACCTATACACTGAGGTATTGCAGACATATACAAAACCGTTGGACGCGTATCTAAAAGAAGAACGTTTCGTTTTAGAGGTTGAGAAGCAGCCTAGATAAACCCTAACTCTTTCAGTAGTACCGCTCAGCCAAAAATCGTTCATCCTGGACATAAACCCTAACTCTTTCAGTAGTACCACTCAGCCAAAAATCGTTCATCCTGGACTGATGGTTTCTTCACCTTAAAGCCTCTGATGGAAACTTTTGCTTACTTTTTAACTGCATTTTCTTCAAATTTGATGCAATAGACTTTTTCATAAATCACGTCACGAGCAACGACTGCACGACTGCCTCGTTTTCATACAATTACCAAGGTGATTATGTCTCACGAGACTCAAAATAACACATTTATCAATGGAGTCAAGTTTTGATAAGCTCACTTGGCATTCCGTTACCTTAGCGCTCAAGAACTACCCTACAAAAAAAATATTTCATTTCAATGTTATTTTTTTGCTTACACACCCCACTCTCTGTGCCCTAGTGGGTACTAAAAGCTCAATGGGGGCGAAAGTCTTTAAAACTCACGAGGTTGGGCGGTGTCTATCTATCGTTCTTTCATCATGTTTCAGTGGGATGGCTCTTGGTAAATCTTTATTTTACCACTGGGGTGAGAGAGAATATAAGGTTTTCTACTGGGGTGTTAAACACTGCATTGTTTTAAATTTTGCCGATCCAAATTTATAATTCAATCTTTCTTTCAGAGGCGGATGCAGAAGGCACTCAGGAATTTTGACGGAGAGTCTTTTGGTTTCCTTATAAGGAATATAAACTAAAAAATACCCTCTGGCAAAATTTTTAAGTGCCTTCTTCGTATCCGCCACATACTTTTACTAGCGAGGTTGTTACGCAAGGAGCTATTTAGGACGTTAGACGCGTCTGTGGCGGCCTGTACATAGATTTTTGCTTACAAGTTTTGCTTAGATGAATTATGTACAGGTCGACATACACGCGCCTAACGTCCTAAATAACCTCTTGCGTAACCTCGCTATTAAACTCACTCAACAGAAAATAACGGAAAAAAAGTCATCAAGAAAATCAGTGAAAATGAAGTTGATGACAAACGTGAAACAAATGCTGTTGCTCATTCTCCTCGTTTTCAGTTCCACGACATGTTCAAATTTAGGGCGGCACGAGAAGGAGAACGCAAAAATGAAGAGTGGGGGCGATAAAAAGTATACAACTCGCTCGCCAACACCTGATCTTCGTTGTCAAGCAGAAGAACTTTCAAATCACACAGCTGAGCTCCATCGCCGAAGAGAGGTTGATTTAAGATTGCTAAATCGAATTACTTCAGATGGTGTTCCGAATGGTTGGGACGGCAGTTTTCCGAGTGGTCCGACTGAGGATTATAAACATCTAGTTGAGAAAGGCCACAAGATTGAGAAAGAAGAAGTGGTCTTCTCAAAGCTTGGTAAGAGTTTTTTTTATTGTTTATTGCACAATAAATATCCTTTGTTCGAATTGTTTGAGACTCGCTTCTTCTTGAAGGAACAATAAATTTTTATGAGGCGCCGTGGTACAGTGGTCATCGACCTTGATCCCTATGCGGGAGACCAAGGTACGATTCCCACTTGCGGCGGTTCACTTGGCAAGTGAACGAACCTTCGCCCGGGTCCATTCATGCCATGTAAGGGAAATTGGGTAGTCAGTCTAAGGTTTCTGACGGGAAGCTTAATAGTGTTAATACAGTTGCGAGAATGGGTTATATAGCATCCTGTAAAGGATCGTTCGAATTTTATGAATATGATGGTGATTGTATAAATGCCTCTGTAGTCCAAATATGGACAGTATGTAGTTCCCATGGTGGTAACATCTTTCCAATTTATAATTGAACCCCCGGATTTAATCTGAAGCTGGGTACAAATATCTTTAACCCATCAAAGTCCACACAAAATCATCTTTGTCATTTCAATAACAACGTTCGTCATACTACTAGGATGACTCTTATCATTAAATTTTATCCTAACATATGGGAAAATGATTATGCGTGTTAAATAAAATCAACTGTCAAGTTATCATGTGTCAACCAAACACTTGTGTTGTCAAAAAATTATTTTTTACTTAGAATCTGATCTGAGTAGATTTAAAGAGTTTTAGCTTAAAAGACGTCTGATTTTGTAAATTTTGAACAATGATTATAGTTCGAGATTCCAACGAAAATAAATTCGCGAGATACGAGTCACCATAAAACGTTCCTTGATTAAAGCTAATTTTCCGGTCCGACTGCCTAATTAAAAATGTGCTGATGTTGCAAACCGCTTGCAGTTTTTTTATCAATCAATCTCCGACAAAAAAAATTTCTTATTTTTCCAATCATTTTCAGCATTTACAACAGTTTTATACAAGGGTTTCGAAAATTCTGACTTAATAAGCTCTTAGAGGAGCTTTCTAGCATATCTTGGAAAGACTTTGTAAGATATATACATACCCAGTAACCATTCTTGCGAGTTGGAGAAGAAGGGTGTGCTAGTCGGAAACTGTTTGAAAATTACACCAACAGACAATTCTTCTGAACATCATTTCTTGACCGCACTATGCACTATTTTTATTGTTTGTCGAGAACACACAAGCTTCTACTCTAAAAATCATCAAACTGACCGATTGACTTAATAGCCTTGAAATAGGTGTAGATGAATCAACCTGATAGTGTTTCTAGACAACGATGGAGAGAAGAATGGAGCTAATTTGGTAAAATACAATAAATCATCAACTCTCCTCCGTATATACATAAACAGGTAATCGAATTAAGATTTTTCTGATCACAGATTAATGATGGTCAATAATTTCAGTCAGAGAAAACCATTAAAAAGGTGAGGAGGGTCTTTTTCTAATCCTCGAAAAATTGTTTCCCTTATTATTATTATTATTCACTGCTTAAAAACTAAAGCAACCATCGTAAAATGAAGAACGATTTGAAACGGTCAACATTTTTCAATGAGTAAAATCACTGTGACTTGTAGCCTTTATTTTTCAATCGGTCAATCAATCAACCAACCAACCAATCGTCACTTGATAACTAAATTAACGCCACAATAGTTCAAAAGACACTTAAAAACCAATTACCGTTACCAGCCCATAACCGGTATAAACAATTAAAATCCACTACAAAATGTTTCTCACACACTAAAACAAAATCAAAAATTATAAAAAAAGACAGCGAGTGGCCATCATATACATCACACAAAAACAATATCTTCAACCAGCGTAAAATAAGTTTTTGATAATGTTTTGATAGTGAACTACGTCGAATAACTCTCTCTGAATATTTATCATATCGCTCATAGTGATTTTAATAGTCTCTTTGTATAGTGGTCATGGAAAGCAACAACTATGAATTTAAGTTAAATGTAGAGGTATACAGCATAAAAGAACGGGCGTCTTAACGCCCAGTTCACCCTTTATTTTACTTTTCACGCCATAAATCATTAGCGAGGTTACGCAAGAGGATATATTTAGACGCGTATAGGTCGTCCCGTACAAAATTCGTCTAAACGAAAATTTATGTACAGCCCGACCTAAGGTCCTAAATATCCTCTCGTAACCTCGCTACTGTATCTTTAAATAAGTGGCCAATAATAACGGTTGCCCAAAACCACCTTCTTGTTGCATCATTATTTTTTAATCCTTTTTTTTTTGAATTCAAGGTAAAAGGTTATTTGTTTCAAAAATGTTTTTTAAAGATTCACAACTGACTTTACGTCGGAAACTTGAGTGGTCTCAAATTGGCACGTATAACTTTTGATTTGTTTTTAAAAACCATTTGTTTTTTTAATTACAGATTTAGAAACGTAGCAAAATGGCTCCTTTCTTTTATCAGTGAAACAAGGTCATATTAAATCTTTTAACGTATATGACAAAATGTGATGTCATTCTCATAGATAAATATTATGATTTTCAGTCTACATTTGGGTCTTTTCTACTCCCTTTTAAGGAGCGAAGGTCGAACTTTGATCGCTTATTTTCACCTTAAAAATTCTAATGGAACGATTTACGAGACAAACAATAAAAAATACAGTAAAAATAAGCAGATCAGAAATTCAAACATCCACACAATATTCTATAAGAGATAATTATAGAGATAAGGCCTTATAAGATCTCGATAAGTCGGAATGATAAAAATTTTCAGGTGCTGTGATATGGAACTTGTTGTTAAAGCTTCTCGCTGATCAATGGTATTTAGGTCAGCTGGTCTGGTGGTCGGCTTCATGTATATAACACCCCCGTCTCTGTGACCAACTTGGATTCACCCCCAATGGAAAATCGTTTGAAAAAAAACCATGAATATCTCTCACCCCAGCAACAAAACAAAAAATGCAAAAGATTTTGACATGACACCCACTGGAAAAAAATACTATTTGACCCAACCAAGTGGGTTTTAAAGTTTTGACTTAAGCTTTTGGTATCCACTTCACTGGGACATAAGGTTAGCTGTGTAGCACATAAAGATTAAAAAATGTTAGTACAACCAAATAAACTATTCAATGATGTTACATACCTTCTTTAATCTACATTTTAAACCAATCCAAAGATGTGAGAAATTATAAACTCGAAAATTTTCCGTCAGTTTAGAAAATAACTTTTTTGAGATAATTAATAGCAAATTAAACTTTAAACGTTGGCGTAAACTTATTAATTGAAAGATGTGAAGATTTCTTCTTTATTTAGCTTTCAGTCAGAGTTATTTTCCCGTTATTTTATCAGCTGACTTAGTATGGAAACTCAAACAAAGCACCGAAGGAGGAGTGTTTCATTTGTACATATTTGGTTTTCAAATGTTCGCGTACTGGTTAACTTTGAAAGTATGTTTTTTCGCGCTCTTCATTTTCAGAAAAAACGTTCTTTTTATTAGAACACCTTGACAGAGGAAGGCTTTGGATGTTCTTATAACTTTTCTAAAATCAGCTTTGAATTTTTTTACTATTTTACTACCAAAGTGCCACTTTCGCTTGTTTTCAAGGGATTTTTGAAGGAAAATCTTCCTCTAAAGGCTCCTCTTACTTTTTGACTTTTGAATATTTATAATCTTAGATGTTTGTTCTTATAAAAAAACGTATACCGGGAAAGTTTAAGATAGTGGGTTGGTAATAGCGAGTGTTTGAGATATAAAGTCTGGAGATCAGGTAGACGATTCTACCGTCTAAGACAAAATCTCTAATCGACGAAATAAGAAAATAAGATTTTGCGACCGCGCGAAAAAGAATTGTATCGGGTATTTAGGAAGTTTCTCCCAAACTCTACCGCAGCGCTAATTTTTCCTTTCAGCCTTGTACGGCTCGCAAACTCAGCGACACTAAATTTTTCTGATAACAAATATTTAAAGGACGATAAAATCGTCTAGAGATCAGGAAGCACAGGAAGCATCGAGAAAAATGAACACAATAAAAATAGTGGAAAATGTATAGTGTGTGCTATTATGTACTTATAAACATTGTTTAACCTAGTCAGGTGACTTTTAGTCATTACGGTATCCAAAGCAATATAATATTTTTATAAAAAGAAGTAACAACAATTCCCACAACACAATGCTTCCCATGCTTGGTAACGACCAAACTTGCACAGGTGCCGAAAAGCATGGAGAAGAACATCAAGACTAGACTACATAATAGACAGAGCTCCAAGCTTTTAGGCCTTTCTCTTGATCTATAGGCTTTCATATGCTTGGCCAACAATGACCCCTATGAGATTTGTAAACAATCTTCTAAAGGATGTACGTAATAATTTCCTTGATTGACAGATATTGAAACAAAGGTTTCATTTAACAAAAGAAATTTATCAATAAACATTTCAATCTTCTAAAGCCGATTGGTCGACGCAGGTAATTGTTTTATTGTTTTCAAAAGAAAATCGTAATGCGCATGTGCAGTAGTTTTCTCGCTGTTTTATATTCATTTTAAGAGCAAAGCGCATAGTCTGAAGAGAAGGAGTTTACGCTCTAAACGAAGGAAATTATAACGAAGCCTACATCAAGACAGGTTTTCACAAATCATTACCGGAAAATCAAATTACCAAACTTCAGTCGGGTCAACTAGATCAAAAACGCATAATTTTGATAGCGAACGTCAATGATTAAATGCTGCTCAAAACGCTAGATTTTATTATTACAAAATCATTAGCACTCTCGACGCACAGCTTTTGAACAATCAAACCTAAAAGTATAGTTGCAATTTATGATAAAATGAACACTAGCAGTTTTGAATCATTCTTTCACTAACATTCACGAAATTGTTTTAGATAAATTACGATGGTAGCGGCATATGTAATCCGCGAGTATAATTTATTAGCAAATTTTCATTTGTTTGGGTGTTACAAATTATGTGATATGCTACTCATTTGAGAGCGTCAGTATAATAAGCGTTTTTCTAAATTCTTAACCATTTTTAACAAAAATTAGTTTAACGCTTGTTCATACGTCATGAATCTCACTCTGTAGAGTTTTTTTTTGGATGCATATTTTTTTAATTGCGTTTTCAAGGCATTAAAAATGATACGTTTTGATCTAGTTGACTCGATTGAACTTAAAATTAAAGTCTTGGAAAAGTTGCTTATTGTTGATAGACGCGATTATTCTTTACTTTTAGAAGAGAAAACCAAACCAAACTTAACTCATTAACATTGGAATTCCAAATCCAAATTCCAAATCCCATTGTTAATCCAAACTTTTTTGGAAGTAATTTCACACCCTACCCATCAGGACCGCCCTCTACCCATCAGGACCGCCCTCCCACCATCCCTCGCCCATCAAAATATCTTCAATATTAATTTATGCATGTACAGTATCAGATGAGATCATGAGCAGATCCAAGTGGTACCACCTACTTACCAAACAGAATTCTTTGCTGTGAATGTGTTCACTAGAATCCACACAACAAAATAAATAAAGAGCTTAGTAAAGACTTGAAAATAGTAAACCTAAAAGTCTTAAAATAAGCAAATCGAAGCGAAGAAACAAAACAGGATACCTAAAGCCACACAGCCAAAAACAAATATCAGATGTCGAGATGCGTGCCTGGATGCTTCTCTTCAGTTGAGTTTTTTTCACGATCAAAAACAAACTTTCTGCAAACTCATCAAATAAAAAAACCCACAACTTTCTTCCTACTCATGTGTTGTGTGTGTTATGTGTGTAAATATTTCTCCTCGTTTTGTTCCCGCTCCAGCCGCTCTATCTTTTTCAAACTTTTCTAAAGTAAAGTCTTTTGTCTTCATTATATAAACGATCATAAAAGAACAATATATAGCAATTGATTTCTCCCTTAAATGGGTGATAATTAACACTTATCATAATAAAAAAAACATTAAGCAGCCATTTTGTGATTTATTTGCAACGCTGCTGCTCTCTCACAAAAAAAACTTGTTAGCAGCTTTAACTTGTTAAGACGAACTTTTTTCGAAGAAACCCCGCGGGAATCAAAATCTCTTTCAGTATGCTACAATGTAAACAGAAATCACGTGATTTATGCTCAAAATGAGAAAAAATTCAACTCCTGGAGAATTGAAATGAAAATGAGCAAAGCGATGCCACAATAATGGTTAGTTTGTAACTTTATGTTAGAATATTGTGTCAGAGAAAAGTCTTTAGATGTTCTTAATATGTTCTCAATTCTACTGATAATAAATTAAAGAGCCGTTTCGTTAGCTGTTTCTTCAGAACAAATTATCACCGGAAGGCTGCTTAAATATTCTTTGTATGTTCTTATAGATTTTTGCCTTTTTTGGCAGCTTCATATTAAACTTTAATGTATTAAGAACATGAGGCTGCCAAAAAAGAATGTTTAAGTTTGCTACACCAAAAAAAAGAGCAAACCCATCTGCTGAGCTGTGTGAAACCATTTTATAAAACAAAATGGCACGTTTATTTCGAACAAATAAAACAAAAATATAAACGAGATTGGAATCAATCATTAATGCCTTCTTTTGATACAAAAATAGATTGATTAAAAAGATGCCTACCTTTGATTTAGAGAGCAAAGTTTTCTAGAAATTCAACCTCAGCTCAAACTACCTCCTGTCATTCCACTCCTCCACATCGCGCACACAACTCCGTGCTTAAAGACTGAGCACGTTCACAGAAATAGAAACATTCGAAAATGGAAATTTTCGAACGTTGGCATTCGATTGCGAGTGTAGATGGGTCTTTAAAATACGGAGCAGATTGAAATAATGTGAGTTAGCCTGTAGACTGATTCCTCTCGATAAGAATCCCGGAGTTAGACCAATCGGAGTGGGTGAGGTGTTACGGAGAATAATTGGCAAATGCGTTGGCTGGGTTTTGAAAAATGACATACAAGAAGCAGCTGGACCCCTCCAGATAGCAACCGGTCTTGAATCAGGAGCAGAGGCAGCAATCCACTCTATGAAACAGATCTATGACGACGATGACACTGATGCAATAATACTTGTGGATGCCAGCAATGCTTTTAACTCTTTGAACAGAAATGCAGCACTCCATAATGTTCAAATCTTGTGTCCACAGTTTTCGTGCATATTGATAGACACTTATCGCATACCAGTCAATTTGATAATCAGAGGAAGTAAAAATATCCTCTCACTTGAAGGAACTACACAAGGTGATAATTTGGCAATGTCATTTTATGCAATAGGAATCACACCCATGATAGAAGAGCATCTAAGATTAAACATACCCAACGTTAAGAATGTCTCCTTGGCTGATGACATTACTGGAGCAGGAAAATTGCAAGAACTGAAAAAGTGGTGGGATGTTGTTAAGACAGAAGGTGAAAAATATGGCTATTATGTTAATGAAAAGAAAAGTTGGCTAATTACTAAAAACGAAGAGCTACTCAAAAGAGCAGAGAACATTTTCAAGAACTCTAAAATTCAATATACCGTAGAAGGACAAAGATATCTTGGTGCAGCTATTGGCAGCGATGAATTTAGAAAAACCTACGCATCAGAGAAGGTTAATAAATGGTGTGAAGAAATAGAAAAATTGTGCCAATTCGCCAAATCACAACCACATGCTGCATACACTGCCTTTTGCCATGGGGAAGTCCATAAATTATAATTACTTTCTCAGGACCATACCGGATATGGAAACCTACATAAAACCACTCGATAATCTGATAGAACAAAAATTCATACCAACTCTCCTTGAAAATTTAGTCACAGAACAGGACAGAAAGCTTTACTCGTTACCAACAAAACATAGAGGTCTCGGCATCCCTATACTGTCAGAATTATGTGCAACACACTATGAAAAATAACAGCAAATCTCATCACCACTAAAGAGCTTGATCGTATCACAGAGTACTACACTACCAGACAGAGAAACAGTTAAATCCATTTAAAGCGAGAGAAAAACAGTGACAGAAAGAAACTGATTCAAACAGAAATAACAGCCATTTGTGAAACTCTAACCGACCACACCGCTAGGGCAGTGAATGATACACGACAGCCTGGAGCATCATCCTGGTTAAGTGTATTACCACTAAAAGAATATGGGTTCTCACTGAATAAAGGAGAATTCAGAGATGCCATTCGTTTGAGATATGGAAAAGATCTTAAGGGACTACCATCAAAGTGCCCCTGTGGTCAGGCATTTACCGTTACTCGTGCTCTTAACTGCAAAAAGGGAGGTTTCGTAATAATGAGACACAACAATGTCAGAGATTTTGAGGCAGAACTGCTAACAAAAACACAAACAGATGTGGAAACAGAACCAAATCTACAACCAATCGCAGGAGAATCCTTGAATGGTCTTACAGGAGACAACGCAAAGCC
>JAUJPO010105997.1:10477-22619 GCA_032270745.1 Tiaropsis multicirrata | reverse complement strand
CGTTTAAAAAACGTATTTTTCCAACGCGTTTTTTCACAACGCAATCTAAACCTGATAAAAACGTTTAAAAAACGTTGTGTGCCGGCTGGGTCAGTGGCAATTCGAATTAAGTTCATTTTTTATTCTGTACTTCCAGAGAGACAGAAGTGGAAAGTAACCCTGACCTGACCTGGTGGACAGTACGTTATCAGAACAAAGACCCATCCCGCAAAAGTTTATTCCTGCGAAATGTTTAAAGAGGTATAATTTGCAAAAGTTAATTTATTCACGTGAAATGCAAAAATTTCACCAATTTCTCAACACGCTGTCGGAGGTTGTTGTCCTGTCTCAGCAAAATTATATTTCAATTTCAATTTCATTCTACATTAGAAAATCATTTTAGACCATCTAGAGTTGGATATATATACCCAGTTGGCAAACAAAACAAAAAATATTTCAAATGGGTGGGTCCACCCGTTATCTAATGCTAATGTTTGTTACCTATATCAGGCCAATGGAATTTGCATCTGAGTTTAGCGTCAGCCGCAAGCATGTCTCAAAAGCACCGGCATGAAAATTTTTAATTTACAAAAATGCCATGAAAATTTTTAATTTACAAAAATGCCAAAACTTTTCAATTTATCCATTTCTTGTACTTTACAACCACAATAATTGTTTCTTGGCAATTTCACGGGCCACCACTAAAGTTATTTCAATTTATGACTTATATTTTTAGAAAAAAACGATAACCCACAGCACAAACTTAACTCCGGGTCATCATGGGGTAACTTTAGAACTCTGTTCTAGGGTTCCCGTAGCATCAATCTTCATGAAATGATTTTCCATTTAGGGGGTTTTCAAAGGTTTACGAAAAAGTATAAATCCCCTCATTTTGTGGACATGGATTGAGTAAATGGGCGGATGTCTTGCTGGCAGAAAAATAATGAATAATGAAAAAGTGCTGCATCTATATTTTCAACTGAAAAGGATGCTAAACTTGTAAATGTAAATTCCATCGGCCTTACGGACAGGTAGATGTTATTTCATAACCGATAGGATACCTAGGATCATATAGTGCCGCCTGTGCCATGTGTTTTAGCTGGAATCAGTATTTCTAGCATCTTGCTGCTTTACAACTGGGGGTACCCAATCAGATATACAATTTTAAAGTTCTGAAAATCATTTTCCCAAGAAATAAATATAGACTTTTACATAATACTGTTTGTATAAAGGTATAATCTCCAAGTATAGATTAAGTCTAACATATTATCTCTATTTGGTTTGAGTTGCAGGAGACTTTTCCAGCCTATTTTCGCAACTATGGATACTATTTTTAGTTAGTATCCCATCAGCAACCTTGGACTGACTACCCAATTCCCCTCACATGGCATGGGTTGACCCAGGCGAAGGTTTGCTCACTTGCCAAGTGAGCCGTCGTAAGTGGGAATCGAACCTTGATCTCCCATACAGGAATCAAGGTTGATGACCACTGTACCACGACGCCTTATATCATTGAACACTTGATAAAACCTGACTAACATTGATATTAAATGATTTCTAGAATTTTAATCATAATTTCTTTTAGTTATTAATATTTCATACACATATCTCCAAGTAAGCACAACGTAATTCCTTGTCTCAACTTAGTCTTACACTACAATCGATTCATTCTACAATCATACTAAGTTATCACACTGTCAAATTTTCTTTCTTAATTTTTATAAGAAAGACATATTTACATAGGTATTATTTGTATTTTGTATTTTATATGTAGCGAGAATGGGCCTAATGTTACTTAAATATATAGATAGATAGATAGATAGATAGATTGATAGCCAGATCTATTGTCCTGAAATTGAAATTCTTTGCTCCTGAAATGAAAAATTGCTCCTGAAATGAAAAATTGCTCCTGAAATGAAAAATTGCTCCTGAAATTGAAATTTTATTTTCATTTTCAGGAGCATTGCCAAATGTGCCAAATTGTGCTCCTGAAATTGAAATTCTTTGCTCCTGAAATGAAAAAGTGCTCCTGAAATTGAAATTTTTATTTTCATTTTTAGGAGCATGCTTCTGTTTTTGAAACTATTTCCCGAATTTGCTTAATTTTTAAAGTTTTTTGTTTCTTTAATAATTGTGGAAGGGTTTCTGTGGTTATTGTCATCAATATGCAATAGTTCTGCATATTACAGTGTAATCAGTTACTGATGCTTACTGACTTATAAATTTTTATTGAATAAAATTGAATAAAATTATTCAAATAAAGATTAAAATATTAACTATTATTATTAGTAGAGACCAATGGTGAAAAGATTGTGCACTTTGGGTTAAAAGCATGAAATTTTGCACAGACCGAGTTTAGACCTCAATAAACGATTTCAGCCCGGGACCCACAAAAATTTTCCCTTTTTTAGCCCTTTTTAGGCCAAATTTTTGCTGATATCAGCATAAAAAATTGGCTTAGAAGTCATGTTCCAAAATATGGTCATATTATATACCATTGGATCGGAAATTTTATGTAGATTTCAAAAAAGAATTATGTCATACCGTAAAAATCAAGTCAAATAAAGTTATTCATCCTCAAAGTGAGTATATGACGTCATGGAAAATTTTCAAAAAGTCATCCTAGCAAACATGTTAGTCATGTTATATATCACTGGATCGGAATTTTTATGTAGATTCCAAGAAAGGATTATCTCATACCGTAAAAATTTGGTCAGTAAAAGTTATTTGTCCTCAAAGTGAGTTGATGACGTCATTACCAATTTTAAGACAAACATTCTAACAAGTCATATTATGTACTGTTTGATTGGAACTTCTATGTAGATTCCAAAAGGAATAACTTATTCAGTAAAAATCGAACGAAAAAGAATAACTAAGCTTTAATGTGAGAAGAATGACGTGCGATTTTACAGACTAACCCATTTTGTTTCCCAGGAAAATTCAGAGATATGATATGAATTTAAATATGGTTGAAGTATTTGGAGGCAACTTCAAGCCTTTTCTTTTTTAGTTTTTTGACAATCAAAAATAAAGTACAGATATAATACATCAAAGTATGTATGAAAAATGCAACATTATGGTAGGTATATAGAATGATAACGAACGAAACAAGTCAGAGTGTCTTAAGTTACAGTCTCGAAGATTTAGTAAAAGTTTTATGTAGACCAGGAGAAACTGAATTATCGTCAAAATTATTACTTTGTTGGTGCTTAATCATTAAATTTATGAAAACAAATTAAGATGCCAGCAGATGCCAACGATAGCCTACAGACGAAGTCTCTTATTCTAAAAAAACAAAACAATTAAATATGATCTAATCTCGCTCACATTCTCCTTTGCATTTGCAAAGCTGTGTACACAGGAAACCAGATTTAAGACATTTGCATCGTCCTTTACAGCCTTTCTCAGGGTTACATGAACATTTTATCAACTGTCTGGAAGCCAAGGTAGCATCTGGTAGGTCAGTCCAATGGGGTACGAAGCTTCCGTTGACCATTTTCCAGCCCCATTCTTCAGGATCAGGAAGCACCTGGTTAGCAACGATCGATTGTTCCCAAACATAACCAGCAATAAACGACGAGCGAAGGACGTGTTTCAATAAAGCTCCACTTGTTGGCGGAATAGAATCAATGGAACGGCCTTTGCAGAATAATTCTTTTCGGCATTCATCAGTTAACAGGCAATTAGACGTTTTATTGTATAAAAGTACTGTAAACCTTTCAATCATCGGTAGCGATTCCTCTATATCACGATAAGTTGGTTGACAGCTCAGCTTTTCGAAAAAAGGTGTGATTTCATCAAATAAGCTCCAGATCTTCCAAGCTGAACCCTTTGAAATTTGTGACATATAGGAGACCTGATCGCATCCTGTGAATGCATGGAAGAAGGGGATTCCAAGAGCTCTTGATCGCCCAAGGTTGCTTACAATTGTATGGATCGGTACGAACTGTCGATGTTTCCCAGTTCCAAAATCAATCCACAACTCCTCAAGTTGACCTTGCAAACGAGCAAACACGGAGACTGCTATCACTAGAACATCTGTGTCAACGGTACGAATGGTGATTTTCGTGCGACCTTGTAGTGACATATCGTTGACATGTAGGAAGACTCTTGTGTCTGCTTCCTCATGGTTGCAGGGTGAAACGAAGGACGATGCCATCTGTCCATTATTAGTAATGCAATTGGTAGCATATGCACACGTTAGAACTGTTTCATCTGCAGCACACGATAGCATTTCTTTCGATAGATACGCAAATAACTCGGTCTTGTTTTGATCCAATCGAAGGAACCCATGCCAGTTTGATGGTGCAATTGAATCATCTTGGACCTTTCGGCGTACTCCTTTCCCTCGCTTTGCTCTTGTTACTGCTTTGAGGCTCGAGTTGTTGTATGTGTCGAACACAACATCAATACGTTCGGTTTTGTATTGTTTTTGCATCTTTTCGACCTGAGGATAGAAACTTTCAGTACAATAATCTTTGAACTTTTGATTCTTCTTGGGCTTCGTCATATTTACGATTACCGACCCCTCTAACACAGCTCCAGTGACCTCGGGCGTTGTAGAGATAGCTTCCGTTGGTTTAATGCACTTTGCCAAGTCAGATTTGTTCCCTGTACGCATCTGGCCGCTTTTAGACAATGCTGATGGATAAGGAAGCGTTTCGTGACGAAAGAAATCCTCCAGATCACCTCCTCGGACTTGGGTAGCGATGTACATTTGGGAAAAAAGCCTTACATGCATCTTTAACTCTTTGGTTTCGGCTTTACTGGATTTTCCTTTTGTACACGGTGTTTTGAATATTGATAAATTATTTCTCGTTAAAGGAGTATCGATTGAATGGGTCTGCGTAATGATTCTGGTGTTGCGGAATTCTATGAACTGATTCTTTCCCATCTCTTCAACTTGAAATACCTTTTGCACTGCATCGTCGCCCATTACATCTTTGGTTCCCAATTGAATCAGCTCCTTTGAACCATTAGCGTTATTGAAAGGATTTCCCAACTGCGTTATTTCGTCAGAAAGCTTATCTACGTGTTTTTTGAATCTTTGCTGAAAAGTTGGCGAATTCTCATGGTGGTTGTATACTGAATGTTCATTCCCTTTAAGGACCGTGACTTCTTCGAATTCAGAAACGGCTCGCGCTACTTCAGGGCTACAGATTTGCCAGCGTCGAAACTTGTCCTCGTCTTCCGTCAAACCAACTAAACCGCCGTTTCCTGAAAGTTTAAAAATTAGACTGTTTAACAGAATATTCACAAATCAGTCTCTCTATTTAAAATCATTTGAATAGCTTTCTCAAAAAGAAACATAATGTCTTATTCTAGAAATAGTAAGTCAGAGGAAGCCTAAAATGCAAAAGGTTTACACACTTTGAATCTCATGGAAATATTGTAACCCTTTATGAAATGATACCGTATACTAACCTTTAACATCTTTATTTAGTTGTTCATGGCGTTGATCTAGACCCATGCTTGAGAAGCGATTCTGTGTCCTATTTACCACAAAGTTTCCGTTGTCGTTAAATTCGTGATATATTGCAGGATTTGTTGTTTCCAAAACTTCCATGTCATAATGATGAATGGTGAGCCAACGAGCGTAATGGATATGATCGAAGATGAAGATCCAGGGCAAGAAGTTTCTTATTGACGAGACGTACAGTCCAAAATCAGATGATCGGATGGATCGTAGAAACATCAAATAATCCATTTCCATCTTTAAAGCGATTGACCAGAATTTAAACTGAGGATTCTCTTTTTCCATTTCGGCACGCCAAGTTTCAAAGCTTTTCTCATTCTTTTGTGGACTGTTGTCGTACGCAGATTTCATAAGGCGATGCAAGGCCATGGCGGTTACTTGGTGGACATACTTAGTTTGGGCAACTTTATGACCAGTGGTCAAGAAATCGTTTCCAGTTGATGTAATTCCACTGCTTGAAATAGCTATTGTCCAGACAGTTCTTGAAGCCAATCACCTAAACAACTCAGCATAACCATTTCTATATGCAAGGCGCCAAGCATCACGACGAGCTTTGTTTCACCGTACAATGAAGGTTGGTGCCATTGGATCCTTTTTGCAAGTGCATATAATGGTTGGTCGAGTCCTATAACAGCTGGCTGACCTGGATTCAAGAAACTGATGGACTGAATCAGTACATTAAGCATATGCTTAATAGTGGCAGGCGATTTTGAGTCATCCCGAAAAATCGGTAACATTGCAGAAATATCTTTGCAGGTGGCTGGATCTCGATTATTGGAATAATAGACAGCCCATGATGACTGGTCTGGATGTGCTAACCATTCTTCATCCTCTAAATGGTCAACGACTGGATCATGATCTAGTGTATCAGGTTTTCGAAATGGTGGTTGTTTTACTTCATCCGGCAAATAAAAAGGTGGTATTTCTGTGTACGAGGTTGGTAGATCTTTTAATGGCTGAGCGTTCGTATGTTGAATATTAGGAGCTTCTCTTGGAGTACCTTGATCGATTGCTTTAGGATGCTGATTGATCGAAGATGCCGTTCCATGAAAAGATGTTGTGGCTAATGCTGATTTGATGTTGATATCTAGATTATCTGTTGACGCAGTAGAGAATATGCCAAACAACAAACTGGTTGGAAGTACAACTCCATCAAGTTCACTCATTTCGATCACTTTGTTTCCCATAGCAATAGATAAATTAGATAATCGATGCTTGCTGATACATAGACCAAGTTTTGATACACTTTCTACCATATCCAAATTCCTCGTTTCGTTGTGAATCATCATCGCTAAATAAACACACAACGCTGGCTCGCGGTTGACTGAATGGTATGATGATGAAGACTCCTTGCGAGTGCGAATCAAGGTGTTGAAAATTATTAGTTGGCAGATAGTGAGAACAGCTTGCTTATAATACTCATTGCTTCCGGGTGTCTCAGTAGAACCATGCAATAAACATGACATGAAAGATTTCAAACTTTGAGGAATGGAAAAGTCTTGACAGCCTGCCTTGAAACTTCCATCAAATTGAAAATGGTCGGTTTTCAATATATCTCTGTAAAAGAAAATTAAAAGCTTATCCAAAAAGATATTTAAACTTAAAACATTTACTATTTACTATTTGAAGTAAACTATAAATATATTAAGCCGAATAAATCAAAAAAACATAATCATAGCAAATTGTGAAGTTTGCACTTTTATTAAATTACAATCTAACCTGCGCATGATATTAGCGGCCTTAGCAAGGATATACCCATCATCATCGTAATTGTTTTCCGCGGCTACTGATATAACTTCTCCAACATCTTGATTGAAGACCAGGATGACTTCCTTCTTGTCTTTGTATGCGGTTAAATCCTCGAATTGATTGAGAAGCCTTTTCTTGAATCGTGTGCTATGTTCTCTTGTTTCCAGCGTAACACCAAGCTTGGTAAGATTCGTGGTATACAACTTGAGCAGGTCGGACAACTTAAATGCAGGGATTTCGTTTGTAGACATTAACAGGGTTTCTTCAATAAAAGCAACAACCTCACCGAATGCGATACCACTAAGTTTTCGTTGCTGCTCTGAAGTTTGATCACCAAACTGCCTGATTGAAGCTCTTTTGTACAATTTTAATAAACAGGATTTGTGATACTTAGCGTCTTGTGCAATCATGTCGCCATTTTGAAGGGCAGCATAAAGATGTGAATCTTCTAGGAGACTAGCACACGTGCGAACCCGTTGATCAAGTCTATACGATTGTACCAAATGTAGGAGAGCTTTCTCGGGAGTTTCCTTTTCACCGCAAAAAAAACATTCACCAATTTTTGAGGGTTTTGACTCTGAAGATTGAGATTTTCGAAGACGGGTACCTCAAAGAAAAATTGAAAATATTCAACTAGTTTCGCTCAACAAAATATTCTATAATAAAAACTAAACCCCCTAAACCCAATGTGTTTACAAGCTGAAAACTCATGATCAACAACTCTATTTAAAATGAAGCTTTCAACAACCAATACTAACTGATGATAGATAATAGGTTTAACTTATCTAAATTTGAATGTTAACTTAACTATATTATATGTCTATAATGGATACCTATTTCACTTTTTCTTGCCTTCTCATACTTTGTTTTGGCCCTTTCAAGCTTGTCCTTTCCAAATTTATTCTTACAACTCTTGTGAAATTTTGCTTCATGATTAATAAGAGAGTACTCGAGCGTAAATCCTTCTTGCTTCAACTTTTCAATGTCTATCGCCACTGGTAACAGATTAAAACTTTCAAATTTTAAAATTCGTTTAGCTAGTTCTTTGTATGGTTGTTCTTTATCACCAGTCATAGCTTGAGATGATGATTTGAGCCGTTCTGTTTCATCTTTCTGGCAGATAAAGCATCGCGCCCAATCAATTTCTTCTTCATTTTGATCACTCTTGCTTGCTTTAGGACCTTTTTCAATATCGACATCAACTGCCACGACACTTCTTCTTTTTAACATTTTTATATTTTCAACTTAGGTTACATGTTTTTTTATTAATTAGTAGTCATCTAAAAAGTAAGAAAAATTGAATAAACGTTAGATGTAAGAATACCATGCCTACATACAACCATGTGGTATCACAATGATTAGATTATAAATATACAATAACAACAATACGGAGTAACAATAACAATGCAATGACTTCTATAGAAGATACAGCCACTGCAATGGCATCTTTTCAGTATAAATTTTCTGAATTTTCTTAAAAACGGTGCATAACATGACTATGTATGATGCCAAGATGATGACATCATTTACTCACTTTGAGGACAAATAACTTTTACTGACCTGATTTTTACGGTATGAGATAATCCTTTTTTGGAATCTACATAAAAATTCCGATCCAATGATATATAACATGACTATGTTTGCTGGGATGACTTTTTAAAAATTTTCGATGACGTCATATACTCACTTTGAGGATGAATAACTTTTATTGACATGATTTTTACGGTATGACATAATCCTTTTTTGAAATCTACATAAAATTTCCGATCCAATGGTATATAATATGCCCATATTTTGGAACATGACTTCTAAGCCAATTTTTTATGCTGATATCAGCAAAAATTTGGCCTAAAAAGGGCTAAAAAAGGGAAAATTTTTGTGGGTCCCGGGCTGAAATCGTTTATTGAGGTCTAAACTCGGTCTGTGCAAAATTTCATGCTTTTAACCCAAAGTGCACAATCCTTTCAAAATCATGCACGATTGGTTTCCACTATATCGTATTACCTCGAATAAACGCCCCTCCCCCCTCAAATAAATGTTCCCTCGAAAGAACACCCCTTCCCCTAAAGGGGACGTTATTCAAAATAAATTTATTTCGAGCTCTGATTGGAGGGAGATGGGCATTTAGACCACAAGAACAAGGATGTCTTACTATTTTCTGCTTTTACTTTTCTATACAAGCCTTTTTTCCTAAATTTCAGCTCAAATAATGTTGCAATTATATTTAAATATGTGCATCACAATAACCATACTTTGTGTTCAACTTTTCAAATTCTTTAATGAACACCCCCCCCCCCCCTCGAATAAACGCTCCCCTTAAAATCCAAAAAAGTCGCAGTAATACGGTAATTATATTTAAGTAACTATTTTAAGAATTTTGGTTTCCCTTTCGACAATAAAACCTATTCAGAACCTGTATTTCCTACTGGCAGATTTTTCTATTAAAAATCAACATATGGTACATATGGTGTTTTTAAAAACAAAAATTAAAGAAAGAGAAATAAATAGATTTTTCATCTGAAACCTTTTCCCTGATTTCATTTTAGATGGTTAGCTGAGAGTATTACTGGATATATTTTTGCAAAGAATTAACAACAAGACAAACAATGCCACATGTCGGGATTCCAATTAAATGTAGCAAATGTTTGAAGGTCATCAAAAGACAATCAGAAACTGTATTAGCACTTCAAAACACATGGCACAAACACTGCTTCAGGTATTTATAAATTCATTGGTTTCTTCACTTCATTTCTTTTTTACTTCTTAATACTTTTTTTACTTCTTAGTATTTTGTAGATAAATTGGCAGATTGATACTTGCAAACAAACAAACCAGAGCCATATCGATATGATGTAAAATTCATTTTTCAATTGATTTGAAGAAAAGGAAACAAGTATTAAACTCAGAGCGCAGAGGTCGTATATTTAACATTTTAAAATGTTGAAATAATACTAATAATTTATTCTCTTTTTTATAGGTGTATGACATGCAAGGAAAGACTTCGAAAAGTTTATTTTTCATGGAAGGATGAATTGTACTGCAAAAAACATTATTTGGAAAAATATGCACATTTTTGTCATATTTGTTATAAACCAATCTCTGGACTTGTCATGGTAAATAAAAGACATTTTTTGTAAAATAAAATTAATTTTTTAAAGTCTTTTCACATCAAGGCTAGATTTTATAAACTTAGCGGAGAAAAAAGAAATGGCTGCTTGAGGGAAATTCTGTAAATATGACTTGGATTAGCTCTCCTTGAGAATTTTTATTCACTGTACCAGTTTTTACGTTTCCGTCAAAGTTTACATATCAGTGTAGACAGAAAAAAACGTTGATCAAACCTTACACTAAGGTGTAAACATCAAATATTTATAATTGATTACTTTGATGGGATAAACTATCGCGAGATAAACTTTCGCGAATTTTTATCTTGCAAATCTTTTATATAATTCTCTAAAAAATGACCTAAATATACTAGATTATGGCGAATAATTCCTTTATTCGTGAAAGTTTGTCTCGCGAAATCTTGCGATTTTTCTAATTCGTGAAAGTTTATATGGCGAAGGTTTATCCGAATAAAGTAATTATTGTATCCTAAAAAAAAAGAGCTAATTGACAAGGAACAGAACTTATATTTGAAGAGACTATTTTATCTCCAACAAACCAAGCCTTGGAATATGTTGCCGTAGAATTTGAATTATTATTATGTATTTATTAACTCTTCACTGACAGGTGTCTGGTGAAATCAGTTTCCATCATGAATGTTTGAAATGTTGCAAGTGTAGAACTCTGATCGGACATCAAGAAAATTATGTTTTTGAAGAAAGATCAAGGCTTTACTGGTACATATCTTTCGATTTTTACTTGTATCTTCAGTTAGCTGAATATGGTAGACAACTACAATCATTGGAAAAAATTCTTATTAAAAAAAGGCAATATCTTGTTAAATCAGTGAAATGTTGACAGATTTATGGCTGAAAGCGAAAGCATATCGTTTTGCTAAGAATTGGATGGGAAATGATTTTTTCAAATTTGGTTAACCCTTCGGCATTCTATTTTTCAATGTTTTCAAACTTATTTTTATAAAAACAAGTCAGATAAATTATTGTAAAATCATTTTATGGTCTTTCTAGATATGTATTTCAAATGTTGATATAAATGTTTTTCAAATTTTGAATATTTTTCCTTTTTTCAGCAAGAAATGTTATGAAATCGATATTGGAATCTATCTGAAATTTTCCAAGTTCAAACTCTTCCACAAGACTGCAATTCATCAGATACACGTTGCTCCAAGATTCTTCAAAAAGAACAGTTTCACTTTCAAAGTCAACAAAGAAAATAAAGATGGACTGTTTACAGGGCTTCAGAAAAAGATAATCACTTCTAAAAGTCCTAAAACATCCAAAGTCACCATAGAGAGGTATGTACGTTTTTTTATTAAGTTTTCCATAGTAAAATCTCTTAAAAAAGTTTGGAGCGAAGCATCGAGGCAAAAATGTGCCTCTTTTATTCAAGTGGTTTTTAGGGACTTTAGTACTAAAGAACGACGTGGTCTCAAATCTCAAATCTCAAACCCCTTAAATTTACCCAATAACCCCATGAATCGCAAAATTAAATTCTGCAAAATTTCCTATTTTGAAACTCTGAATCGCAAGTTTCATGTTTCATCCCTTAAAGTAATTACTTAATAATTTTTCAGTTCAGAGGTGCAATCGTTAAAAGTCGGTGACACACTCCTTGAGATCAATGGTACACCTATCACCAGTGAAAATATCAAACAGGTTTTTCTTCCTTCTTTGAACTAAACCATCTGTTGGGCTTTTCATGTTGACTCTCCTCATTAAGAAGTTAATTCTAAATTGAGTGGGATTCAGCACGCACTACTCTAAGGACCCAGGGGGGGGGGGGGGGCGCTTATTTTATTTTGAAATATTTTAG
>JAUJPO010105997.1:0-10467 GCA_032270745.1 Tiaropsis multicirrata | reverse complement strand
CCCCCCCCCCCCCCGCTTATTCTCTTTCGAAATATTTTCGCTACACTCTAGATGTTACACTCTAGATGTTTCTTTTCACTGTTTTCGGGTTCTTAGAGTATCCTTGAGGTTGCAAAATGCACAAGTCTTCATAATGTTATTAGGAAATTCACCAGGTGTGAGGTACTAGGGTTGACGGGTATGTGTGCACTAGGCCCCTCGAACCCCACCCAATCAACCCTTAGAGAGAGAGCAATTTTAGCTTCCTTCAGAGACTTGGGAATTTTACCAAAAGCTACCCACAGTGGTGAGGAAGTCAGATACCTCCAGGGGGTAACTATGGTGAAAAGTCCAGGAAAATGCGTAGAATAGAATATTTAGGATACATGGGTGCTAAAAACATATCTTCAGCATGCAAATCCAGAGGGGGTACAAAATTTTGGATACAAAATCCAAGAGTCTGTAATTTTTGAAAAGTGACTTACTCAACACTGGCGGTACAGATTCTTTCTGGAAAACTCATTATATGATATATTTTTAATTTTTTTTTCAGTTTTCCGAACTTCTTGAAATCGCTGAAGCATCCAAGCGAATTAGTGTGACACTGGAAAGAGCGCCAGAACGACCAGAACAGCAACAACTGACTCCTTCCACCAGCTATTCATTACCAACCTTCCAGCAACAGAAATCTTGCGAAGAGGATAATGTGTTTGATCCTGACGTTTACAAACGAAATATCTCATACTTCAATTTCGAAGTTCTCAAACGTTGTGGTAGCGATTCTGCTATCTCCAGGTATGTTCATAGTCGGTAGAAAGATTACTCGTCTGGCAATGTATTGATATAACAACTGTTTGTCAACTTTTCTTATTTGTTTGTTTAAAGCAAAAGTAAATTTGTATAGTAATAATAGTATGGGTCAGAGGGCTTATTAATCCAAAATAGCTAGATAGAACCATATCATTCCATGTTTAAAATTGTTATGACTAAAAACCTTGGTGAAAAAGACCTGAAAGCTTCGAACTTCCTGACTATGGTATGTTTAGTTACTTAATTCGCATATTGCCTTCCCCTGAATTCAAGGATTTTGGAACTGAAATCAAGTAATGGGGAGAATAATTATTTTTTCTGGAAATTTAGGGGAAGAAAATAAAGATTAGTGAGAAACAAATCTTTCTCAGTTAAAAAAACAACTTTTATACTCTTCTTCGAATTTTCTGAAAAATATCTATCTAGAGAATCTAGAAACTCTTGAAAAAAAATTTGATACGACCCAAAAATCTGCCAAAAATTTGTTATAACCAAGAAATCATTTGCTATGGGCTTTTCCATAAAAAAGAATTGTATTTCTACTGTTAAGGATATCAACATTTCCGAGAGCTACCTCTCGGATTTCGAAGTAAAAATCAATTTATCCTTTGGATTTCCAGACCAATCTCCACTCGACCCTATTTTTGCGTTACCCCCTCCGTTGTCCAATCATTTCCCTCAAATTTTGGTGTTCCCCTTGGTAACTTATCGGACAAAACAATGTCGGACTAATTTTTCGTCAGACATAATTTTCGTCACCCACGAATATTTTCGTCACTTTTGTCCAAAAAAAATTTTAGCCTAAAAAACTTTTTCTTTTGCATTTTATTTTCGTCGAACAAAATTTTCGTCACCTCCAAAAAAACTCGTCACTTTTGTCCGACAACTTTTTGTCCGATATGGTGGTTCATCAAGTTTTATGCGCTGATTTCTCCGACATGAAATCAATATCCTCAACAATGGAAGTAACCCACATACTAATGTTGTTTTTTTCATCATCGTAGATATCATATTGGTCAACGAAAGCTGAATGTCAACCACGGTGGCGAAGGAACAACAACTACGCTTTCACCTCGCGAGAAATTCTCACAACTGACTGGTGACTCAAGTAAACCAAAGCGAAAGAATCAATTGATCAAAAGTTTCTCCATCAGTGATATTCACAGGTAATAGAATGTTTGATGCACCTTTCAATTCTTTTGGTCAATCCCTGGATTCTTTGTTTTGTCAAACTATGCTTTTTGAACAAACAAACAAAGAAGGTCGTTAATTTTTCTAAAGAACACAACAGTAATTGTAAAACAAAATAAACTAATCTTGTAGCGACCTTATAAAAAACTGCAGCTCATCCAAATTCTTTGAGGAGATCTTCTACAAAATAAAATAAAATTGTCTCCCTCTGGAGGACATTAATTTCGAGAGGGGCTGCAGTGGAAAATGAGTGTGAACAACTTTGAAATCCTTAAGAAATAATTGGAAATGCGATGAGGAAATTTGTATGGATATCTAAAGAGAAGAACCTGTATTGAGTTATATTTTTCCTCAATGTCAGCATCCATTCAAATTCATATTGTTTTAAGTGATTAGGGGTCGTAAAAACAGTTTCTCGAAACCTGATGTGTGGGGAATATAGTTGTTTGTTCGTAAGAGTATGTTAACACTTTCAATCAAAAATAGTTTTATTTTGAAAATGTATTAAAATATTTGTAATTTTTTAAAGTCAAATTGCTGAAGAGGGAGACATGAACACATCAGCGAAACAAGATTTCTTGAAAGGCGAATCACCATTGCATCGAGCACAATCGTTGAAAGTTGTGGAAACATCTGGCCACCAAATCTTTCGTCCATCAGATCTGGCCATTGGCGAATGTATCGGAGACGGATTCTTCGGTGAAGTCATCAAGGTATCCATCGAGTTTCTACTTATAAGCATCGGGTACTTTATTGCATGGCTTTTTTTTCTGCAAAAAATTGTTGTCATGAAAAAAGGCAATACAACAACTTAACAACTTCAACGAGAATCTAGTGATCTTCTTTATGGAGCCCTTTTTGGTGAAGATTTCAAGTGGGTTTGCCTCTAGTTTTTGTTTCAACCGCAAGTCAAAGTTTCTGAGAGGCCTGACATCTTCCTGGGGCGTCTGATGTTCAAAGGCGCCTCAGATCGGTACTAATAAAGCAACTAAACCTGATAGAAGCAGGTTTTGATAACTGCAGAGCTTCGTATTTTCTATAAAGCCTAGTATTTATTAAAGAACATGTAAACAAAATATGGCAGTTAGACTTCCACAGTGTAGACTCTGCAACGCGACTCACCTCTACACCACCACAGGCTTACTACTACTACATCTTCTATGTTCTATCATCAGTCTGTGCTCCAGTTTACCTCGAGTATCTTTTATGAGTTTCGAAATTTCTGTGGATATTAACACAATCAAGTTTCATGTTCACTTTAAAGATTACGCACAAAATAACGGGTAGAGAAATGGCAATGAAGAAAATATTTGATATCGATGAAGAAGCTATTGCCCAGTTCATGAAAGAGGTATTATTTGTTGTTTTATATCTTAGAAAATGAAATTGCTTGAATATTTCCTCCACATTTTGTGTACTTTGATTGCAGGAACTTTCGCTAGATCAAAAACTTTCGTGAATCTGAAAAGTCTCAATATTTCTGGAGATACCTTTCGCGAGTGAAGATGAATTAATAAATTATTGCGAGGTAGATTTTCGCGAACGAAGGAATTATTTGTTTTAATTTTAGGACTTAAAAGAAACGTAGTCGTTTAGCCAAATTATAACAATTATTAATCTAGCATGTTATTTTGACCAATTTAATTGATATTCTTTCGAGCTGTTTAAATATTATTATGGTAACTAAAATGTTGACGTCACACTTTCAACTTTGGACTACTATCTAATGCTTTTTGTTTTGTTTTGTTTTTTTGAGGTTCACTTGTTGAAAAGTTTACAACATCCAAATGTTTTACAATTCATCGGGGTCATGTTTGAAGATAAAACGTTGCACCTGTTGCTAGGTAGCTATTACGAAGTTGATTATTCTTGGATATAACCGACTAAGGTAGTTTTTGAAATATTTTGCTTTTTAACTTCCAAAGGCAATTTGATTTTCTCTGTTCTTTCGCGCGGGTCGAATCATGCCACAAATAACTTGACATCGGTCGGAGTAATGGCAATTATACTTTAGCATTATTATGAAAAATAAATGTGTCCATTATTTGGAGCGTCTGATAATAACAAAATATTTTTAATGCGTTTAGCTAACGCAGTAAAAAGTAATTGGTTTTTTTGGTTTTGACTGTTTTTGTGTCTTTTTTTATCTCTAGAATACATCAAGAGTGGGACGCTGTGGTCCTTGATAGAACACAAGGTATAGTCAAATTAAATCCGGGTTTTTCACAATTATTTTCCTGTTGCCACCAAAATCTTTCGGATCATTGAGTTTAGAAAGCAAAAAGAAAATCTCAAAAGTCTTCGAGAACAGTAGACAAAACACCACCGAAATAACCTAAATCGCAATCAAGTAAAACAATTCTTTTGAATATAAAATATTTTTTACAGGTAGATTCCGAAAGAAATCCACTTGATGTTTCACAAGCTACTGACTAGAAAAAATATATTTCATTTAATATTCATTTAACTTTATAGAGCCTGTTCTCAGTGGCGGATACAGAAGGTTCTCAAAATATTTGTTGGAGTTGTGATGCTTTTGAAAGCTTTAAAACCGTTAAAAGCTTTGAGAACCTTCTGTATCCGTCTCTGGTTCTTCTTCCTAAAATGCTACTTTCTCAAGTTTCGAATATTTTGAAGTCCCATTAAAGACTGTTTTGTTCTTTAATGATAACCCTGATTTTACCACAAAAGAAATACAATAAAAACTGAAATGTAATTGTTAGTTTGTGTCCGTTCGTACTTTGTTTCTCGACATCAATTTCTTTTCCCCTGTTGTAGGAGCTATCTATCTATTAATTTTTAGTTTTTATTTCATCGCTTACTCTCTATTTTAGTTTGTAGATTTTACAGAAAAACTATTAACAAGTTTGGCTAAAGATATTGCTGCAGGAATGGTAAAGTGTCTTAATCATTTTTCGTACCTTTGCTTCCCTCTGTGGCTCTAAGGCGGCGTAGTGTCTAAATTTCCACACGGGGGTCCAGGGTTCGATTCCCACCCAGTACTGCGATTCACTTGGCAAGTGAGTAAACCTTTTCCCAGGCCAACCCATGCCATGTGAGAGAAATGAGTGAGGTATAGTTGACAATAGTAGCGCTGCTGAGCCAACATTTGATTGCTCCTTCAACAAGTTCATTCTTTTCTTCTTTCTGTTCTGTCCTGTCCTAAAATCCTAGACTCTAGAAGTCTTTGTTTCTCCCTTTATAATCTTTCTTTAGTTAGTTAATTGTCATCACCGCGCAGCACTGGCCTTCATTAGCATGACGTAATACTCTTTTTTGAGCGTGGTGCTTTTTTCCCGATGAGGTCATATTTTCTAAAGAATTTCAACCGCAAAAAAAGGCGAGCGCTGCGCGGCGATGAGTAGAGAAGACCGGTCTTAACTACCTTATCGGACAAAAAAATGTCGGACAAAAGTGACGAAATTTTTTCGAGGTGACGAAAGATTTGTCCGACGAAAAAAAAGTTAAAAAAAGTTTTTTAGGCTAAAATTTGCTTTTTTTGGACAAAAGTGACGAAAATATTTGTCGGTGACGAAAAATGAGTCCGACATTGTTTTGTCTGATAAGGTATCCATCAGGATGCCATGAGTTTAATCTTTCCTTAATAATTTTGTTTCACCTTCAACTTCATGATAACAGGCTTACCTACACAGTCAAAACGTGATGCATCGTGATCTGAAGTCTACTAATGTTTTGTTGAAGAAACATCAGGTACGAGGTTGAGGACCTGCCAATTTGAGACCACTCAAGTTTTCCGTAGTAAAGTCTCTTAAACGAGTTTGGAGAACGAAGCATCGAGACAAAAAAGTTTCTCTTTTTTAAAGACTTTGGTACTAAAGAACGAGGTGGTCTCAAATTGTTACAATACCAGGGCCAGTACACAGCCATTAGCAGACTCTATTACTCAATCAATCATGTTTTTCTTTTTTACAATATCATTAGGGCACAGCTATAGTAGCAGATTACTCAGTCAAGCATGCATCAATCATTTTATTTTTCGTTTATCCAGGGTCAGTACACAGCCATAGTAGCAGATTTTGGTTTGGCAACAGTAATGCGAGCCGAAGAGATTCCCTTTTCTTCACCCATGCCAAACACGTCACTTTGTTCACCCACGTCACCTCGAAGCGCAACTAAGTTTCAAAAACGAACCACGTTTGTTGGCACTGCTTACTGGATGGCTCCTGAAATCTTGAACGGTAATAAAATTTGTATTTTTGCCAAAAATCACGCATTTACGCAAAAAAGAACATCGAAAACTTAAATAAATTATTAAAAAATTTAGATGTCTCAACTGGGAGCTGGGTGATCCTGTTGATCAAGGGGGTTTTATTTAATTATTTGACTTAATATTTTACTGTTTTTCTTTTTTGTTGTGTTTTAGGTGTGAAATACGATGAATCCGTAGACGTCTTCTCTTTCGCTATTACTCTTTGTGAGGTATGTAAACCATCTGATAAAATTATTTTCATTCATTATTTCATTTGCTTAATCACTTCGTCGATTTGTTTGTCTGTTCTTCAGTGTGTTTGTTCGTTTGTACGAGTTACGATTTTTAATACAAAAGTCTCTATAAACCGCTTGAATAAAAGAGACAGATCTTTGTTTCGATGTTTCGTTCTCCGAACTCGTTTATTAAGAGACTTTACTATGGAAAACTCGTTGTATGAGTAGGATTTTGAGTACAACAATGATCACGTGATCTCAACCTGGCAAAAGCCAGATAAAATTTAAAGAATTTAAAGGTTCTAAGGTTTTTTTTCTTTTTTTTTCTTTTTAGCTTATCAGTAGAACGCGAAACGATGGCGACTCCATACCAAGGAACAGAGTAGGATTAGAAAAAAATATTTTTTAATTCTTTTGTGCCAGTTTTGTTCTAGCTTATTGCATGAGATTTTGCGCACAATTTAATTTTGTGTTTTTTTTGCCAAGCATTAAATTTCGTGGCATTTTAAATCTCGCAGATTTACGAAATCGACCACGAATCCGCGACATTTTGATGCAACATAGTAGAAGGTTTTGTCCCCTTTTCTCAAAAAAGAAAGTTTTTCCTTTTGAAATATTTTTAATCTTCTTGTTTTTTATTTGCAACAGTGGATGATTTCGCTTATTCAAAACGTAAAATAGTTATTAAATCTGCAAGGCATAGGATACACACTTTTAATGAGTTTTAAAATTCATTGAAAAATATGAAATCAGATTCAGAAATTTTTCGAACCTTCTCATCTATATCATGCGTGAAACTACGAATGCCTTACTTTTGCTCGCTGCTATGGTGTTCCCATTCCACTAATGATATTTATTGTTCTAGCCTCCTCTTTTATTATAGGACTACAGTCTCGATGTAGGTGCATTGAAAAAGATGTTGACACCTGCATGTCCACCTCTTCTCTTCCAATTGTGTGCTGTTTGCGGCTCATTCGATCCTGCTAAAAGGTACTTGATTCTATTTCATTTATATTCTCTTCTTTTCGTTTTTTCCATTTTTCACAGAATTTGTTTTCAAAATTGTCGAATTTCCCCATTTTCTTCCTTTTTTTAACATTTCCAATCCAAAAATATTGTTTTTCGAAAAATATTGTTTTTATTTACCATTGATTAAGTCGTAATACTCATAAAAGAGTCCTAAAAATAAAAAAGTTAAAATGCTTTGCCATTTATGTATTAATTGCGAAAATTTAATACCTCTTTTTTGTGTGAAGTTTTTTTTTAGTTACCCGGTTTTGATTTCCCAACCTCGCTCCCAGTGCTCATCGCGCGCTTTTTGAAGTTTTTGGTATGGCTGGAGATATATGTCAAATAGCGCAGAGGATACCCTGGGGACGAGGTTGTTAATTTAATTAATTTAAATCTGCGATTTCATTTCTATTGTATTTTTCCAGACCATCATTTGTTTGTTGTAAAAAATGGTTAGATATTTTGATGACCCACATTGAGTTTGAGATTCCATTACCAGAAGAAATCGACTTTTATATTGAGCCAAAACCTCTGCGATTGAATAGCAATGCATTTAAGAAAAACATTGCCAATAACCAAAGAAAGAAACTTGAAACAACGGTGTGAGGCAATATTTGATGATCCATTTAAAGGTCGGTCTCCAAGCACGCGCAGCGATCACCTTTTGTGTTTCTCTGTTCTGATTCGTCTTGAAGTTAACATTACGTCAGTTTATTACGTAATGTTTTCTCCGATAACAATCATAAGAGAGAAAAAGCTCTCGCTAAGTGGAGACCAGCCTTGAGATAAGTATACCTAAGGATAATACTTTATTGCACAAAACGTTTTGTTGCAGCAGAAAGAATTTATGAGGATTTGATTCCGCAAACTCACCACTGTTTTAATTTTTTTTTTCATTTTGTTAAGAGGGCTTCTGGGCTAAAAAAACATTACTCTATAGACCATTTCATAAATTACGTCATGAACAACAACTGCCTCGTTTTCATACATTTACCAAGGTGATTATGTCTCACGAGACTCAAAATGACACATCTATCAATAGAGTCAAGTTTTGATAAGTTCCCTTGGGATTAGGTTACCATAGCGCTCAATTCAAAATGAGGCAGTCGGTGCTCGTGACGTAATTTATGAAAAGGTCTATTAAGTGCTATTATACGAGGTCGGCTATTCCCGACCTGTGCCAGACCTTGTTTCTTTGACCCAAAAATCCAAATAACCAGATAAAAACAAAAAGCAAAATCCACTTGACTTGAAATTACGTCAAAACTTAAAACGAAGAAGATTATTTACCCTTAAACAATAAACTGGCATTACGCGCGTTATTGTTTTATTTTGATTGGTTATACAAATTGCAAACGTTTTGCAACATCAGCACATTTTTGTCTCGGCAGTCGGACTGCCTTAAATTGTCTTTATTTTTTTCACTTGATTTTATATTAAAGATGTTTCGTATTATAGGAAGAATAGTTTTATATACAGGGTTAATGAAATTTACCTTTTTTTAAATATTTTATTTTTTCTATATAATAAGTTTAAGTCAATTTATTTCTTTGTTATATGCTTTAATTATAGTTTTTTGTATATTAGAATTGAATATTATTTATTAGCAAAATGTTACTTTCACGATGCTCCCTACCTATAATTATATTTAACTAGTTTTAGATAGGGTAAGATATGATGCTTTTGTTATGTATTTGCAGAATTCGGTTTGATATTTTTGGCAGAATAACCCTACAAAATTATAATTCAATTAAAAAATACGCTCAACAATTAAATTAAATTTCACGACAAATTTTGTGCATCTGAAACTAATTTAAAGTCTGAAAAAAAAATTCTTGCAAAAACTGTCACCCTTGCTTGTCTTTGAGCCTCCTCTACATTGCTATTGGGAATTGTCTTACATTATATGTTTTTCTTTTCTGTTCCAATTAGAACACTTTATATTTTTAAGTAAATCTAAACGAAATGGGAAATTCTTATAGGCCGACCCCGAGTTTTATGCCTTAATTCGTATGAGAGACTAGGGGGCGAGTATCATTCCATTGGTCAATAAAAATTTGTTGTATGTTTATGCGATGTTTATGTCGGATATATCCGACGTTGGCAAAACAATAAAACTTTTTTCAGAAAATTTATTTTTTCGGCAAATAGAGTACACACTTTTTTTAAGGTTGTGGCAAAGGACTTGAAAATTAGCATGTCGGATATATCCGACATTGGCAAACAAATTGCTGATTATTCGCATGTCGGTTTATAGGACAACACAAGCCCTACAGCTTTCCGAAAAATAGCTGACATTGAGTTTTCGTTTTTGTTAAAGTATTTTATGTTTAGGGTCTGAATTCACTTCCATTCTCGATGATTGGTTAATATGCGATCCGGACCATCGGATTGGTTAATATGCGATCCGGACCATCGGATTGGTTAATATGCGTCCCAAGAGCGATACGAGAGGGTGACCTCGCTACGGTGGTCGATTTGCGTGGGGCTCGAACCCACATCCTTCCGATTTGGAAACAAGCGCCCTACCACTTCTTCGACCACCGGTCCTCACCATGCTCACTCGCATCACATCGAAAAGATTTAAATCCCATGAAAAAGTGTACTTTAAAATTTTCACATGTTTCTTTGTTTGCAATTTGTCACAGTGTACAGCATCAGAAGGTAGGTGAAATTTTACTTCGTAAATAAAGAAATTCTAAAATCATTAAAATCAAACTGTTTTCTTAGTTTCTTGCCCGGCAGCAGACACACATCATTATTCCAACATTGTTTTAACGCGCGTCCAAATAACGTTTTGACGTTTGGAACGGTGCTGTTTGGACGTTAGAACAACGTTCTGTGTCTGCTGGGTGGGTACTGATTTTTCGCTAATTGGTTGGCATATGGCACATAATCTATCTGCCAAATTGAGCCCATGTCGTTTTTTAGTACAAAATTCTCTAAAAATTGCTTGAATAAAAGAGACAAATTTTTTTCTCGATGCTTCGTTCTCCAAACTCGTTTAAGAGACTTTACTACGGAAAACTT
>JAUJPO010105886.1:0-22629 GCA_032270745.1 Tiaropsis multicirrata | reverse complement strand
AATCAGTACAGTGTTCACTCTATTTTTTATAATTATAGTGTTTAAGATGTACTCTTTGAGCTATGAGAGGAAATATTTGACCACATCTTTGTGGCTCTTGTTTTATAAGATCATTAAAATTCGAAGAAGCCTTCTAATGTTCTTAGCTTTCTTGGTTTTAAGCCTTAAAATATTCTTAATTGAGTCTTTTAAATCAAATGTACATAATCAAAAATGAGAAAAATGTTCTTCTTTCTATACTGTTGATTTTGCAAAGCCTCTAAAATGTTCTTAGCATGTTCTTAAAATTTTTGACCTCGAAGCCTCATGTTCTTATATACTTTGTTCTTATAAAAAAATATTTATTTCAAAAGAATCTCGTCCCCATAAACAAAGGACGTTTGCATTCTGGAGCAAGCTTTATATATGGTGGCACCCACGGAGTTGCTTTTAAAGAAAAAATCGTAGTCGTAGCGGATGATCAAATCAGAAATATTTTACGGCAGTTGAATAGCAAACTTTCGGGATTTCAGATTTAATGTTCAAAGTTTCAGGGTGCATACAAGTGTAAATGTAAAGCTCATATATTTTTATCTCTTTAATGTTCAAACTTTCAGGGCACATACGAGTGTAAATGTAACGAAGGTTACGAATCAGATGGTGAAACATGCGTCGATATTAATGAGGTTCGTAAAAGCTCGTAAATCTTTGTAAATGTCTCGTAAAAGTGCAAAAACATGTCAACACTTATTAATGTGTTGCTGCAAAGCACTCAATTCTGTTCAGGTCAATCGGGCAACTTATATTCATGACTTGCGTAAGTTAGCATAACGTCATTTTTCCTAGCGGAAGCCACCCACAACAGAGGGCAAAATCCGGAATTTTCGACTGTTTCCGTTACGGAAAATGACGTAATGCTAGCTTACGCATATCACGAATTCCTTGGAAAGCCGAATGAGATTTCTTTTGTGCGTGTTTTAGTGTTTAGAGAATCCTTGTTCACAGCACGCGAAATGTATCAATCGTTCACCAGGCTACCAGTGTTCTAAATGTAGGTATGGCTTTGAAGGAAATCAAATCAAAGGTGTTGGACGAAACTTCGCCAGAACTATCAAACAGGTCAGTATCCTAATATTTCGGGCTTTGAGTGTGTTTAAAAAAAAATAGGGTAGATAGATATGTATGCAGGCATTTTTAAAGCCTAGGATAAATCTTTTTAGCTTTTTGTAGGTTTCTTTGGTAAGAATAGCCATGTCAAACTTCTGACTAACTCTAACATCTTTAATAAACCATAATGAATTAGAGATTGATTCATAGGTGATTGGGATAAATTGAATGCGGAAGCAGGCTTTGTTTGGAGCTTTGATGATTAATGTTCAAACTGAAATGAATGAAAGATTGAAAAAATTGAAATTACCAATAAAAACATAAATTAATTCTTACCAGGATAGCCTGATGTAAAACACATTCTTGGTTCAAAAATATTAAGTTGAAAATTTGCTGACTTTGACTATCAAAAAGTTCACATTCGTCTCATAATATACACATGTAGTAACAGTTTGATTTCAGAAAAGCAACTGAACGATCTCAAGAAAATTGCAAAAATAGAATGCGCAATAAAACGCAAACCGTAGTCCATAAGGGACACGATAAATAAATTACTTTTGACAATGAGCTAACAAAAATGATAAAGATATTTTCATCAAGGCGGGAAAGTGCATTCTGATGGGAACTCAAGGATGAAATCCTTACAAGCTGAGAGTCTCTTTTCGGAGACTTCGGAGGACTCCTTCAGGTCTTCCGGTAAAAATCTAATGTAACAAACCCAAGTTTCTTAAATTTTCCAGGCATCGTGAAAATCTTTGATTGTAAGGAATTTCATTCATGAAACTTTATTCTAAACTCATTTCACCATAGTTAACACATAATTTTATATGGACGCCAACACATAGTTGAAGATACGTCAATAATTGACTGCTACGCGCTGTAAGGTTCCTACCCAAAACAAAATCCAGAGGCGGATACAGAAGGTTCTCAATAATTTTGACGGAGAGTGTTGCTTTCGCTCATATTCCTTATATGGAAGTCAACATTCTCCGTCATCAATTATTTGAGTACCTTCTGAATCCGTCTTCTATGAGATGCGTCAATAATTATAACTGCTGGGGTTGTTGCTTCCAACCAAAACAAAATCCTTCTTGATTATATTTTTAAGGTGTGCAAAGATAGGGACGAGTGCACGAATGGTGAACACGTTTGCCACGAACACGCAATTTGTACGAACACGGAAGGTGATTATACGTGCTCGTGTCCTATTGGAATGCAAGGCGATGGTTTCACCTGTGACGATATTGATGAAGTGAGTTTGATTTGTTTTGTTTTGTTGGAATAGAAACTTGGTCCAGTTGTATCTTTTGAAGGCTGTTGATTGTGGTCAAAGGCAAATCTTTTGCTGTCCTTAAAAGTCACAGCTTTCTAAAACAACATTTTTTGGGGGAAAAGCAAATGTTTTTAGCTACGAAAAAAAAATCAGGGGTAGTAACGACGTTCGATTCTTCGACGTTTTTGCTTCCTGCTCCCGCATCATTATGATGGCCGTAATATATTCGATACATAGTAAAACTTATTAAAGCTTTGAAAAGCCCCACAAATAAATCTGGTAAGGATAAAAATAAATTAAATGTGGACATAAGATTGTGGTCACAGTTAGTCAGTTAGGGAAATTTGTTTCACATAATTCACCCGAACGAAATGTTCGCCGTTCTC
This sequence comes from Tiaropsis multicirrata, assembly GCA_032270745.1. NCBI lineage: Eukaryota > Metazoa > Cnidaria > Hydrozoa > Leptothecata > Tiaropsidae > Tiaropsis > Tiaropsis multicirrata. Next base: position 19,884 of record JAUJPO010105886.1, on the reverse strand, counting down.
CAAAGAGTGTTAACCATTTGATTTTCTCCTCAACTTTTAGTGCAAATAGAGTGATAACCATTTGATTTTCTCCTCAACTTTTAGTGCAAATATGGCAAACCTTGTACATCAATGACAAAATGCATCAACCTCCCCGATGGTAAAGGATTCACATGCACTAAATGTCCAGAAGGGTATTTCGACACAGGTGCTAGTGGTGCTGGAATTGAAGTTGCTAGAGGTGTCAAGCAGGTAAAAATAATGACACCTCTCTCTCTGTGCCCAAGCACCTGTAACCCAGCAGACACAAGACGTTTTTCCAACGTCGCTTCAACGTCTCTTACAATGTTTTAACGTAGAAAATACGTCAAAATATTGTTGAAAAAACTAGGTAAAAGAGAAATATGTCAAGTCCTGGAAATTGCTGGGTCAAATGGTAATTATTTTCCAATGGGGAAAAAACGCTTTGTGTCTACTGGGAAAATTTCAACTAGGTAAAAGTCAAAAATTTCAACTAGGTAAAAGTCAAAGATTTCAAGTCCTGGATATTGCTGGGTCAAATAGTAATGTTTTTCTAGTGGTAATAAAAATCTATTGTTCTTTCATCGCATATTTTTAGTGAGGTGGCTCTTTGTATTTCTTTGTTTTACACAATCATGGTCGTAATATTTGAGACAAAAGGGAAATTCCCACGAATTTTCAAAACCACAAACGATTTGGAAGTGCGCTAAGTTAGCTTGGAAGGGTAGAGTTTTAACTTTTAAAATTTTAACGCTAGACTTAAGACTTAGGACCTTAGGATCTGAGGATCCAAAAGTTCAAAATTGGTCCAATAAGGCTCAAAATATAGCCTGGAAGTCTGTCAACCCCTCCCAAATTGAAATATCCGATTACATTTAAGAGATAGCCCAAATTCGACTTTCTCGCCCGAACTTCAAGTTTCGAAAAACGATCGAGGAAATAAGCGAAATTCTCAATATATTTTATACAAGATTGCAAGTCAGAGGCATTAAAAGATGATAGTAGGAAACCATTATGAAACTAAAATATTTGAAAATTGATTAGTACAGGATTATTGTTAGAGATTAAATTGAGGAAACAGTTTTGTAATTTCGATAAAGAGACCCTAAAACTATGCTAGAATACCATAGAATAAATTTTCTATTAATCTTTTCTTCAGTCTTGCATCGACATTGACGAATGTTCCATCAAACCACCAAAATGTGATCCGAGGAATTCAATATGCATCAATAAAGAGGTAGCCCAGCCGGCACACAGAACGTTGTTTCAACGTCAGAACATTATTTGGACGTTGAAACAATGTTGGAACAACATAATATACTGGTAACGTAACAACGTAATAACGTAACAACGTAATATACTGGTGGGAAAGTCAATGAAATAAATAATGGGCTCACTTTAAATAAAAACATAATTAATTGGCACTGAAAGATGTGAAACAGAATCCCAACAGAATGGATTACGATTTCTCAACATCGAAATAAGAACAACCCATATATATAAGAACTAAAAAAAACTTAAAGAACATATTAAGAACATTTTAAACCTTCCGATGATAATTTATAAAGAAAAAAGAAAAAAAGGTAAAGTCAAAATATGATCTTTAAAGATTTGAGGAATAGGTTAAAGTGTTTCTTTTTCAGTAAAGTTATTCGAAAGCTTCCTTCTCATAAAAATGTGCATAACTTTCCTTACAACAGGGTTCTCACGAGTGTCTTTGTAAAGACGGATTCAAAAAAATAAACGGCACCTGTAGATTCAGTGGTTATTGTCAAAATCACAAGTGTGGTCCGTTATCTGTTTGCCATAACGATCGACAGCTGAAGAAAGCCGTTTGTAAGGTATTAAGATTTTGTTTAACATTGAGTTTAACTTTATTGACTTTATTGGGATAAATTTTGTGGGGATTAAATTTCGTGGATTCCGCAGATTTTCTAGACAGAAGCCATTCGCAAAATAAAATCCCTTCAAAGATATTTAAAAACGGTTTATCCGGGAATATTTTCTAAGAAAAAAGGAAAAATGGAGAATCCGCCTTATCTTTCTAGATAGAAGAAAGGGATAGGTCAAGTGATTAGACTAGAGTAGAGAAAGCATGGATGTAATGAAGAAAACGACTATTGATTGGTTAAATTATTCATTTTTTTCGCAACTCGATGATTCGTACAAATTTTCCCAAAAACATTAACGAATAGTTGGAAAAATATGAAATGCATAGCGAAAAATTAATCCTACTCACTTTTACCACATGCAACTTGTTTTAATTCCAAAAAATTAGACCTATTTTTCGCGATTTTTTTCTCATAAAACTAAAGCGGTCAGAAATTCTAACAAAGGGGCTAAAAAGTTGGTTAAATTTCCATTTTCAAAGACCTAGATTTAAACAATAATCGGGCTCGAAGGGTTTTAAGGTTACATCTTTATTGTCATTTTAGTGTCGTCCAGGATACGCGGGAAATGGTATTGTTTGTGGCTCTGATTACGATTCGGATGGTTGGCCTAATAACAACTTGCCATGTAAAGAGGAACGGTGTACAGCTGTAAGTGGTGCAATCCCAGCAGACGCATAACGTCTAAATAACGTTTTGCCGTTGAAACAATGTTGTTTGCACGCTAACCCTTTCACTCCCAGTTCAGGCTCGGATACAGAGGGAGGAGAGTGCACTCTATTACCGTAATACTTTATATGGAAACTAACTACTCTCCTAGTGAACCCCTTCAGTCCCGGCTATTTGACGGCTAGTTTCCCAGAGCAAAATGTTCGATTTTCAACCACATATATAAACAAAGCCTCATATCTTCAAAACGAAAAGAGATGTTGCAATGGAATTTTTACCCTTTTTTTCTCATTGAAATGACGTCATCATGTTGATAGATGTCCGAAAATGTGGTGTCCGAAAAAAGAAAATATCTTTTTTTTGACTTTGACAAGTGAGATAAACATGAACAAAATATATAACATGCAGACTAATCGACATATACCCTAAAATCTATCACCTGACAAAAGATTATCAAATATAACTGTATATAAATCATTACATCGATGATTTGGTTGCCAAAATTGTCAGTTTTCGCCCTTATATTAGTAGTATAATATTAGGGCTGTCAGGACAGATTATCTTATTAATAAAATTAATAAAAATTAATATCCCTAGGGTAATTAAATTTGGAAGGGTAGAATCAATTATAAAAAGAGTCTCTAGAGCCCAAGGGTAATTATATTTGGAAGGGTAGAATCAATTACAAAAAGAGTCTCTAGAGTAATTAATTTTTTTGGAAGAGATCAATTAAAAAACTTTCATAAAGTTTTGAATGAAATATAATAATAAAATAAATAAAATAAAATTTTATACCTTTAATGATTGAAAGTCCAAACTTACAGAATTAAAATTTAAAAATTGTAAATAGATATCATGGTAAAAAAGATATTGCTGTGTCTTTTCCTCTTTGTCTCTGCTATAAAATATTTCTTGCATCAATTCAATGAAAAATTTATCATTTAACAAATCCATTTTCGACGAAAATTGGTCTTTAAATTCGTGTGTCTCCAAAGCAATGTTATTCAAAAGATTAAAATCAACCTCGTCAAATAAAATCCAAAACATTTTCTCATCTGTTAGATTTGAACGTTCCAGATCTTTTAATTTCTCTATCATAAGTTCAACACCCAGATACATCATTGCAAGACGATGCCATTTCAATGCTTTTTTTACCATTTTATACTCTAGATAGATCTTTCTTACATTTGCGCTGATTCCTATTTCTGCTCCTAATCGATTTTCTTTATCATTGTAAACTTCCTTCATGAATGTAATCAAGGGTTTATCAGCAACGATATCCTCCCATGAAAAATAGATCTTCTTCTTCATTCCATGATGCTTTACAGCTAACTGATTTATTACATCAATATCCAACTTTCCAAGTAAATACCAAAAGGTATTCTCGTTTGGTATATTTTGTAGTTCTTTTCCGTGTGTAATTAATTCATCATTCATAAATTCAACGGTAAAATATGCCAATGGAAGACCGTGAATTTTTTCTGGTTTAATAAACATTTTAAACTTCCCTGAGTGTTTTTAGTTGATACCGTTCAATTTAACGAGCATTGTCCAATTATAAAATATATATTTTTTGAATATTTTTTTAATGACTTTTTAACTATAATATTATTAAAAATATTTTTATTAAACACTAATTATAAAATAATTATATTTTTTTGAATAAAACCTTTTATGCCTTTTAACTAAAAACTATCGACAAAAGAATAGACAGATATATAAGAAACCATAAATTTTATAGTAGAGTTATATTGAAAATAATTCAAGATTAGTACTGTTCAAGATGACTGAAAATATAATCAAGAAGACACCAAAAAACAGGAAAAGAAAACTTGAACAACCGATTGCACCAAGAAAACTAACAAAGCATCAGAAGAGAAATAACTTGTTTGGCGATTGGATTCGAGAGTGGAGAGCAATGAATCATAAATATACAAGTATTGATTTATCACTACATAGTGTTACAGGAGATGATACAAAAAACTTTTTAATGTTTTCTCAAACCTCAATTGTAGATCCTGAGTTGAAAAATAAAGTTATGGCACATTATAAAATGTTACCTGGATTGATTGAAGAGATTAAACGATTTTATTTAATTTTATCAAAAATGAATAACGCATCCCAGAAAGGCACACATGATAAAGAACAAACTATTTTTATAAATACAGAAACAACCCATAGTTCTGAAGATGAGGTTTCTAATGGATCTTCTAATGAATATCGAGAAGAGATGATTGCTATTTATGCTAATCTTTTATTACCATTGTATCAAATATGTTCACAAGAGCAATGTGAAGGATGTATTGAGCAATATTCAAGTCAAAGAGATCACGACTGTCTTATGATGGATGTGCGTCAACGAATTGACTTTCTCTATCCGAAAATTATTGCCAAAGTAGATGAAAATAAAGCTCATGCAATTTATTCTGAAAAAGTTGAAAAGGAAGAGAAAAGTGAATCTGATCAAATATTAAAAGATGTTTTGATATATGATGAAGATTGGAATTCTAAAGTTAAAGACTTATTAGCCAGATTATTGATTGATTAAAGATCCTTTTGTAACATTATTCTATTTTTCTAAAATTTTCACTTTTAATTATATTTTTCTTTAGAAGGAATAGAAAATGAAAATCTTTCGATATAAAAAATGCAAATCTGTTCCTGCACCGTTTTGGTTGTTTACATTAGAGGAGACAGAGTTTCGAGGAATGAATGAAGATCCATATGATATATCTCTATTACCTGAGACTGAACAAAAATGGGCGAAATATAAAAAACAGTACAAAAAAACAATCAAAGATCTTAAATCTGAAATAAAGATTTTTGGTGAAACTTGTTATATTTTAATGAAATTGTATAATGAAATTGGTATTGGATTAGAACAAAATAACTTTTTAAGAAGTGTGAGGAATTTTGAAGACTATAAGTATAACGTATGTCAGATTGAAGGGACCGAAAAAGAAGAAATAAGTGACATTGACTTATTTTGGGAACTCTATCAAGATAAGCATTGGTGATTAAAAATAAATCAATTTCATTGTTTTTTTTTTGTTTCAATTTATATTATTTACAAATTAATTTTAGCTAGAAAATAGGGGGAAAAAAAAAAAAAAGATTTACAAGAAATATATATTTTAATAATCCATTAATATTCTTAACTTAAATTTGTTAAATATAATTTATCTGCTCTCTATGCTATGTATTATTATTTTTCTTTTTTCGATTAAAGAGTGTTTTTTAATTCAAATTTTGATAAAAGAATATAACAAAAATAAAAAAAAATAAATAAAAATTATTGTTATTCTTATTTTTATGAAAACTCGAGAATACTTATTTATAAAATATTAAGAAAAAACAATGCATTTGATATCAATGATCAAAATAATCGGAAAATGTTTTTAGTTTCTTATTTATCTTTTATCTCTCGAAATGATAACATTAATAAAAACGAATAAAATTAGTATGAAAATTACTTTAATTTAGTTATCATTTTTCAAAGTAAAAAATAAGAAGAAGAAAAATAAAAAAAAAAATAAAAGTAACAGAGATCCATTCCTGACCATACAGTTAAGTACAGCAGACGATGATATGTTACAAAGAAGAAAAGACGCGCATGAAATAAAATCTTTAAATTCTAAATATTTAATTTATAAGTTTTGATTTGAAATTTTATAATGTCCATAAGGTAAAGTGTGAATGTTATCTTCTAAAATATAGCGTTTGTCGTCAAAAGATGAAAGAGATTTTTTGTTTTGCTTGATGGTGAAAAGTTGGTGGTTATACGAACGGATAGAGGATGCAGTACAATATGTGTCTATATTATGAAAGAGTGCTGTTCGATAGTCTTGATGCGTAATTTTATGTTTGATTGCGGCCTTTTTAACTCCCTTCGCTTTCTTGTCATGGTGAATTTTCCCCTCCTTGTTGTATTCTAAACTGTACATTTTTGCCTTAAGTCCTATAAATTCCTCCAACGGTACTCCTTTAAGTTCATCTTTGAACTTTCCTATAACTTTTTTGTTGATCTTAGAATGATTAGGATGATCTGATGGGTAATCGCTGAAATCGTAAAGATGACTGTGTGGTAGCATGTCCCTGTAGATGTCGTCAGTTTTGATGGAATAGCAGAGAGAATCGGTATCGGTGAAAAGAAGTTTAGATTGATCGCCAGGATATAGTTGTTTGATATGGTTGTAGTGGAAGTCATACATGAGAACTTTGGAAAGATCAAGAACAGAAAAGCCGGTGAAGATAGGTCGATCAAGAAAAAGATTTGTTTTCTTGCGTTCCACGATGATAAAATCTTCATTGATGATCTTGAAATCGTGAAAAGATGGTTGGGCTACGCGTTTTTGTAAAACTTCGCGGCTCTCAATGCATTCGATCTTTCTTCGCTGACGCAAATTTTCCATTGTTTTTCCGAAACAGCTGTTGTTCATTAGTTTAAAGAAGTCCTTTTCAAAATCGTTGCGTGCTAAACTGCGGCGGTGGGTATTGAAGTCGATGTATGATTTCAGCCAGGGAGATTGTTTAAAAGTTAAGACGCGATGAATGTTTGTTAGTTGCATGCCTTGTTCCAGATAAAATTTAAGGTTGCGATAATGTAAAATATAGTTACTTTTATTGAAAAGATTAGGGACAAGCTTTTTGATATTTGGAAGCTTGACTTCATCTACGGAGTTTGCATTTAACAACTCTAGTTGTTTAAGAGAAAGCATGTCGGGGGTCACTTGAAATCGCTCCGGGGCCAAAGGGTAATCAGTGTGCGCGTCGTGTAGGTGTTGGGGATAATCTGAAGAATAAAAGAAAATTTATTTTCAACTAAATTTTTAATTTCGAATTTGTATTCCAATTAAGATTCCTTATCTGAGTTTGTTCAATTAGATTAAGAATACATAAAAGAATTAACTTTTCACAAATGATGTTCTAACTTGTTCATAATTCTTACCAAGATCTACTTCTAGAATATATCCATCTTCGTTCTCGTCACTAACTCCCAGAACATCCAATGAACCAATCTCCTCCTCTGTCAACCATCTAAAATCTTGTGTCGGTAAGTATTGACTCATCGCCCACCCATACAAATTATTGGCGTCTAAATATACCAAATGCTCCTTCGGCAAGCGTGGATTAAAATAGTTCGAACCTTGAAAGTTGGCTCTTGCGAATCTACAAGAACAATGAAAATAGGAAGCAAATTAGTAATTGAAAATGAGAGTTTCAATCCTGAAAAGTAAGAGAATTTATCAATAGAAGAGATTATCCTGCTAAAGCTAGTTGAAAAAAAAGAAAAAAAAAAGAAAAAAAAGAAGATAAATAGTATACCTAGTATCAATCATTGCAACACCGCCACGAATTCCATCCTCAATAAACAAATGCATATCTGATTCAGTCAACAAGTCCAATTTTACTTTCGTCATCTTTAATGCTGCTTTCCACGATAAACCAGGCGCCGTATAAAAATGACAAGGATCCAATTCGTAAAACCGCAAACACATTCTCCGAAACTCCTCAAAAACATCAGCCAATAACAAAGTGTCCGTCAACAAATATAAATCATGGTAATCCCTCAAACTCCTCATTTCAAACCGATTCCAAACATTCTGCGCGTGCTCATAATCCTCATCTTTAATCCCCTCCTCTGTCAAACTACTGAAAAAACGCTCCTTTGCTGGCAAAACATTCTCCTGAAATCGATCGGTACTTGTGATGTATTCATATGGATAAACCCCTTTCCTCGTCAACAATTGTAATTTTCCGATAAGCTGTAAAGAACAAAAAGAAAAAAAAAAGGATATAAGTAAAACTCTTTTATTATACTCTCATTAATCAGGACTAGTTTTATTTTCCAAATAGTTTAGAAAGAGATTTTAAAAGACGTGTCCTGATTAATGAGAATATATTAAAGTAATCATTTTATACCCAAAAAATCTAAAAAAGAGCTTGTTTTTTTTTCAAAGAATCTAATATAATACCTCATCCTCCTCTTCAACATTGAGTGTAGGTTCAACGTAAGGATTATTCCTATAATCACCAACAGCATCCAACAAGTCACCAAGATCATCATTCATCCCATATTCATCTACATCCTCACCATCTCCAACATTATCTCCTTCCCCTGTTGCGACCCCATTTAACATGATTTCGTCCATACTGTCATCCATGTCTATAAAGTTGTTGTTAAATAACCGTTGCTGTTGCGGTTGTTGTTGATCGTGTTCTCTGTTATGGGTTACATGCTTTAGATATTTAGTTATTTCGGGAAAGTTTTTTTGTTGATTATCGGAAGATTTTTGTAAATTGTCAACTAGTCTATCGAGACTAGAAGCCATAAATTGACATGAGTCGATAAACTCAACCCCGCCAATACTAAATGTTATAAATGTTTCCATATTGGTGGGTATGCACTCAACCTTTCCGTGTCGCTTTTTTACGGCCGATAGGATAAGATGAGAATCGTATCCTTTTAGATTATGTAAAAAAACGGGGATTTTGATTTTGTCAGGTTCGATGGAGAGTTGCAAGTTACATAGGCTGTGGGCACTTCCACGGAATTTTGATGTCAAATGACAATGGTCGAGCACTTTCTTCTTATTCATAAAGTCCTTATGATGATGGTCGGTGATGAAGGGTTCCTTACAAATATAGCATAAAGTCGCTCGCTCGTGCTGGATACGTTCGTCAGGCGTAACAATAGGGGTGAGTTTATTCTTATAAATCGATCGGATTTCATTTGCTTCAGCCTGCACGTGGTCTAAGAATCGCTCCGCAGCATTGGGTCCGGTGTAAACAAAAGGTTCACGGTAAAATTTATCATCCATACATTTCGTATAAACAGCAAACCCGTCAGCAAGATGTTTATTTTTCTTCTCTGTCCACGGTTGGTTTGCTTCCTGACCCTCATCTTCCCCAGTTGGTTCCAAAATCGATTCGAAATCCGCATACATCACAAATGGCAATTTCATCATTGCTCTCGCATAATTGAAATAGACTTTATCGCGTTCCATTTTATCACCTTTCAATGGGAACCGCGTTGCCTGCAAACCACGTTTCTAAACATAAACATAACAGATCGTATGAATATAAAGAGGCCAATGTCTTTGCTTATTCTTTAAAAGAGGACCTCTTCTCTCACATATAGAAAAATAAAAATTAGGAATAACAGATTTTTGGTGACTCTTTAAAAATATTTAACCCATAACTACCAAAGGAAGAAGCAAAGACACTGACCTATAACTTAAGGAGAAGGAATAAGTATAAAGCAACATCATTATTATGATGTATAAAAAAAACAACATATATACATATACATATAAAAACATATATACCTTGCAATATTTAAGATGATCGTTTAGTACTCTTTCTGATGAACATCCATGTAAACAATAGTTGCAGAACCAAATTTTGTTCTTTGATTTATTATGCTGCGATGTCAGCAATTTAGACAAATCCTTCACCCAGACGTAATGCGAGTTCGATTCTTTCCCAATCAGGAGAAGGTTGACATGATGTGTTGCTTCCACCATATCAGTCACATGTAAAGGAAAGAACTCTTCTTCCTCGTATCCGAAGAGGTTGACGGATATGTTGTTTTGTTTCTCAAAACGTGGAATATCTTTCACAGCAACTGGTAATTCGATACCCTTCATGTTTAGTTCATGTTCATGAGGGATGTAGTTGTTAACCCTCTCTGGGTGGATTCTGATATTGAGTTTTGATGCCAAAACAGACCAAACAAAGCATTTCTGATCTCTATTACTTATATTAATGCAAGCTCGTTTTGATCTCAGTTTTGGTGGAAGATCAATATAAGAGGAACCTCTTAAGGGATTATACCTTAAACATCCCAAGTCAATCCTGATAAAATGATCAACCACCCACCCGCTACCATTTCTAATGAAATTGTCAATGTTATCATGAATTTGCTGCGTAGCAGTTCTCAAAAGTTCATCAATGTTCGCTGATTGAGTACAAACAAATGGTTCGCTTTTAAGACAAATTGGTGGGTCTGTCTTAACCTCTTCTCTATCAGCCTTACAGAAAACGATAAATAAGGAAAGGATACCTTTCATACCCTTATATTTTTTGTTCTCGATGATATCGAAGAAAGCATCCTTCACTACTTCATTAGAAAAATCAGTGTCTTGAAGAAGCTCTTTTCGATAAACCAAAGCGTTTTGATTCATAGACTCCGAATAGAGAAAAGTAGCCCCAGCACCGACCTGCGTAGTAGTAGATGGAGATGGAATAGTGGATGGCATAGGAGTTAGAAGAATAGGAGATTGATCACAAGTTGTTTGATGATTGATAAGGTTGGCTTTGCGAGTGAAGGATTTTTGGCAAAAGTTGCATTGAAGATTATTCGAGTCTGAAGGAATGAAACAAAAACAAAAGGAAAAAAATTAAAAACCATCCTGATAAATTTAAAGTTCTCAAATCCTTAGAAAAAATTGTTTTCAAAAAACAAATTTCAGCTCCTATTGGGAGTATCAAAAAAAGTTAAGAAAAATGACAATAAAGATTGTTGTACATCCAGTCACTCAAAAACCAATTAATAAGTAAAAATAATTTCATAACAAAACAAGAACTTTGAAACAAACAAAAAGAAATTAAATAAAATATGTACTTTCAAAATCTAATTCATTATTACAATCTCCAGTGTCTATATTCTCCAAGAATTCCTCCACGAAATCCAGATTGTCAAAATTGTTAATGTCCATTAATTGATCAAAATCTGGATTGATGTTCTCCATGTTAAAATCGAAAAGATTATCAATAGCAATTTGTGGCTCGATTCCAAGCTGTTCGACTGTTTGTTGAGGTTGTTGTTGCTGTGGCTGGTGAGGTTGATGTTGCTGTGGTTGTTGAGGTTGTTGCTGTGGTTGTTGAGGTTGTTGCTGTGGTTGTTGTTGCTGTGGTTGTTGAGGTTGTGGCTGTTGAGGTTGTTGTGGCTCTTGTTGTTGTTGAAATTGTTCAAAAGGGTTATGCATTGGTTGGAAATATTCATTGAATTGTGGTTGTTGTTGTTGTTGTTGTAAAAAGAATTGATACGGATAATAGTTTTGTTGTGGATCGATAAATTGTGGATACATCTGTGCACCATAAACTACAAACAATAAGAAAAATCCCTTGCTTTAAAAAAATAAATATATAATAAATAAAAAATAAAAAAAAATGAAATAAATCCAAACAAATCTAAGACTATTTTCTTCATCGCATGCGCCTTATAATACTCTCGTTTCACAGACCCGGCGGGACCCCTCTCACCCCTATCCACTATAAAAACAAACCCAAAAATCGTCTCCGCTGAAAAAATACATAGAAATTTCTCCCCACTGGAGAAAGACCTATCTCCATTGAAATATGTAAAAATCTTTTTAATATCCCACTAAAATTGATCAACTTAAATATCTCATCCCTGCCATATAAAATGTACATAAAATAATCCGTTTTTGATAACCCTGCTGGATTTTATGTCTCTTTACTTATCCCTACTGACAATAGAATTTTCACCGGGTCACTGAGACAGGGGCGCCTTATAAATCTAATATATCTTTGAGAAAAGAGTCAAAAGCAATAGAACAAATAAAGCAAGTTCAATGAAAAAGAAAACAAAAGTAATCACCAAAAACAATTCTCCATCGAAAAAAGTAAATCTTTTAAAAATTCTTACAATTGGGCCGCATTCGACATTTTGTTGTTTCATGTGTCTTCCTATACTGGTCTTGGGTAAAACTCTTTTCACAATAACTGCATGAAAAAGGCTTTACGCTATGCGTATACATATGCTTATGCATTTGATGTTTTGATGAAAATACAGCAAAACAAATTTGACAATTAACAACCATAATGAATAATTTAAAAAAGATTCTCAAAAATGATAGCACAATATAAAATAAGTTGACGTGTCGGTAGATTAAATCAAGTGACAAATCTTTTTTAGAAAACTTGCAAATTTATAAGCTTAATTTCTCTCCTATAATTAGAATAATTTTATATTTGAAAAGAATTCCTTCACACTTTTCTCTATTTTTGAATAATTAGCTTGTATTTAGCAAATTCTATATTTTTTATTTTTTTAACTAATATATAATTAGCTATAATTTCATCTAGGGAGTTGCGCGCGTGCCTATGGGTGTCATAGACACCCCAATGAAAATAAAATAGCTGCCCTGCCTTGACCTGCCCCGAAATAGAATAAAATAGAATAAACATAAAATAACCCCTAAAAAGTAAAGAAAAAAAAAAAAAAAAGTAAAATATTCGATAGCTTTTAGTAATATATTGAAATTTACATTCAATTTATCCTCATTCATAACATGATACTTTGAGAGGAAACATGGAAAAAACTTTGAAGCACCCTTTTAGCATGCTCGTATCCGGTGGTCGCGGAGTTGGAAAAACAGTTTTTACTAAAAAGTTATTGAAGAATGCTTCTCACGTAATGAATATCAAACCTGATCGTATAGTTTGGTGTTACGCAAAACATCAACCCACATTGTTTCAAGAATTGTTACAAATCAATCCAAATATTGAATACCATGAGGGAATCCCTGAAGATCTAACATCTATGTTTGATCGGAACATCAACAATCTTATCATCTTGGATGATTTGATGGACGAAGGAGGGGATAGCAAAGCTGTGTCACAACTGTTCACCCGCGGAAGACATGACAATATGTCTGTGATATTTCTTACACAGAATCTTTTTCATCCAAAACAGAGAAGCATTAGCCTCAATTCAGACTATATGGTCATCTTTAAAAATGTTAGAGATAAATCCCAATTTACTAATCTTGCTAAACAATTCATGCCGAACAATATTGATTTTCTTAAGTGGGTTTTCGAAGATGCGACTAAAATCATACACTCCTACTTATTTTTGGATTTAAAACCCGATACAGATGAACGATTAAGAATAAGAACAAACATTTTACCTCAAGAAGAACCAAAATATGTTTATATACGTTGAACATATACGTTGTTTATTTCATTTGTTGGTTAGAATTCATTGAGTAGAGAGGTCATTATGTCGAAACGTATGAAAAGAAATTCATCAACGATTAAAGCACTACATACGTGCTCTCCAAAAGATCGAAAAAGCATCTTTAAATCAGCAAAGCCGGATCTTGTAAATGCCTTGTGTGATTGTATAACGAATATTGTGTATGGAAAAATTCCTATTGGAGCACAAGTTAAAAATCATCTTCGTAAGAAAAAGAAGATACTTAAACAGTTGACGAATCCAAAAGTATCAACAGTTCGTAAGAAGTCATTGTTGGTACAACACGGAGGAAACATTTTCGTTAAAATAGCAAGTGCATTAGCAAATTTCTTTTTAGGTAGTTAATAAATATGAATAATTCGTTTGTCAACAAGAAATTTGTTCTTCTTTCTCCTCAAGTTTATGAATCTCTGCTACAAAGGGCAGGAGAGAAAAACGCTTCCAACGTGCTTGCACCTCCTGAGAAAGCTGCTTTGAATAATGCGGAAGAAAACATGACGAATGTTTGGGATCGGGAAGATTTACATAATGATGAAAAAGTGAGAGTGTTCACTAAAGAACTGAATTCGTTAAAGAGATATCGCGATTCTTTACTACATGGCAAAGATAAAAAAAATCATTCCGATCCAAATGAAGATTTAAATGCGAAGGTAATAGAAAAGAAACAAGAGAATGAAAAACAAGAGAATGTGGATGAAGAAACAAAAGATTCAAAGGTTGAAGATATTCTAAATACCTTACCGAAAACAATGAGAAAAGAAGCGACTCAAGTTTTACGATTCATAAAATCTAACCCTGAAAGATTGAATTGGAATCATGATAGAGAGTTAATTTACGAAGGGAGCATTTTACACGGATCCAATATCGGAGATTTGATGTTAGATATGCTAAGCAATAGAAAACGAACAGTATCTCCAGCACAATTCAGACATATATTTTCGAAAGCGCTGGTTAATATTGAAATGCCAAAAGAATGGATAAAAAATAACAGCATGAAAGAGGTTGTAAAAATGCAGGATAAAGAAAACTTTACACCAACGAAGATGATTAAAAAGAAAAGGTCTAGATCTACACCTTATCCTATCAAATTAAATTCTACTCCAAAAGGTCACATCAATTGGTTGTCCTCTACATCATTGAAAAACCGCTAGCTTCTTAGAATTACCTCATTTGCAATACAACAGTCTAACAGTAAGGATGGAACCACTATTGAAACTAAGAGATCTTTTGAGGAGACTGAGATGTTTAATGGCATGCTGCGGTTCGACTCTGATTATTGAAAACAGCCAAATTGATGGACCCAATGATGAAGAAGATCTATTGTAATTAATTTATAAATATGTCCAATGAAGAAAAGAAAGACCAAATTTTAAGTGATCTGTATCACTCTTTAAAGTCATCAGTTTCTTATTCTTCTCCTTACAATTTGTATAGAGCGGCTCGTTTAAGTATTCCTGATCTAAAGCTAAAAGATGTTAAGGAATGGCTTAAGAGAGATTCAACATACACCCTACATCACCCGATAAAGATACATTACAACACCAGAAGAGTTATGGTGAATCATATGGATGAACAATGGCAAGCAGATTTGTGTGATTTACAAAAACTCTCAAAACAGAATAAAGGATATAAACATTTGCTGGTTTGCATTGATATATTGTCAAAGTTTGCTTGGGTTCGACCATTAAAATCAAAGAGTGGACAAGATATTTTCAATGCATTGAGTGACATCTTTTCGAAGGGAAGAAAACCAAAGATTTTGCAAACAGATAGAGGTACAGAATTCTTGAACAGTAAAGTTCAAAAGCTCTTGGAGGATAAAGAGATAAAGTTTTTCACTAGTTTTAGTGAGCGTAAAGCTTCAGTTGTTGAACGACTTAACAGAACTCTTAAAGGTTTGATGTTCAAATACTTCTCCCAACAAGAAACAAGAACTTATGTGGATATCTTACAAGACTTAGTTTCTCGATATAACAACGGCTATCACAGATCTATAAAAACAGCTCCTACAAAAGTAAATAAGAATAATGAACTAAAAATTTGGATGACGCTTTACTCTAAAAAACCAAAAGTTTTAAGTAAACAAAAAATGTACAATGTTGACGATCATGTCAGAATCACTCTCGAGAGAGGTACATTTCATAAAGGTTATTTAGAAGGGTGGAGCGAGGAAATATTTATCATAACAAGCAGACTTCCAGGCAATCCAGTCGTATATAAAGTTAAAGATCAAGCAAACGAAGCTGTTGACGGAATATTTTATCAACAAGAATTACAACGAGTTTACGAACCAGATTCATATAAAATTGAAAAGATCATTAAGAAGAAGCGACAAACAAATGGTACTTGGATCTATCTTGTCAAGTGGAAAGGATACCCTGAAAAGTTTAACAGTTTTGTACATGAAAAAGACTTTAAATTGTTAAAAAAATGAACAGTATGGATAAGTTCTTTGTTACTCTACCGAGCGATAGTTCAATGAATATTTACCCTGATAACAAACTATCAAGTTATACAACGCACTTTCCCAGTGAAATCAATGTTGAACCATCAAAGTGGGAAGTAGCATTACAAGAGGTGTATTTCCCACATAGCTGGTATAATATACGAAAAGGGTATAATGTTATATACAAACACTATTACAATCTTCTCGATAAAGAAAAATTAAAATTAAAAGATCTTTATGATGCTAAAGATAAGCTTATCCACTATTATGACTACCCAAACCACCTCTCCAAACGAGTTGAGATTCCATATGGACATTATGAGAGTATCCAAGCAATAATCGATGTATTGAATGATCAAGAAATTGATGATCCTAGGCCTTTTCAATATAAAGTTGATAGGTTTTCTGGAAAGACAAATATCAAAATCATGAAAGAATGTGAGATTGTTATGAATAACTCTGATATTGCAAGAGTATTGGGATTCAAATTAGACTTGATGCAACAGACCAAAGATGAAGAAGTTACATTGGAAACCTCGATTACAAACATGGGACGCTCGATAGATAATATTTATCTTTATTCTGACATCATTGAAAATCAACAGGTTGGAGATTTCAAGGTTCCATTACTCAGAATCGTTCCAGTAAAAACTAAATTTGGTGAATTAAATTGGATTCATTATGATAAACCACATTATCTTAAACTCAGTAGGGAAAATATAAGCAATATCACAATCAATATAAGGAATGCTATTGGAGAATTTGTCTCATTCGAATTTGGGAAGGTGATCGTAACGTTAGTCTTTAGAAGAATCACATCTAGATTTTACCAGTGATGACGCAGATTGGATATGGATTACCAGCGTATAGAGGTGTTGTTATGCAACGTGGATATGGATTGGGAGGATTATTCAGAGGATTGATGCGAGCTGTAAAACCACATATTAAAACAGGACTCAAACAAGTAGGTAAAAAGGCTTTAAAAGCTGGAATGGAAGTCATTTCCGATGTTAGTCAAGGTGGAAATTTGAAACAATCTTTGAAAAGAAGAGCAAAACAAAATACAAAGGAATTACTTATTCAACCGTTTAAAAAACAGAAGACTAGCAACTCAAAGACCATTCGCAAATCAGCTAGCAGAGGGAAAGGACGACGTGGTAGATCAGCAGCACCATTAGGAATTTTATAAAGAAAATGACAACTACAAAAGATAGAAATCATATCGAATGTGCCCTTTCAGATACGGACCTCTTTACACCTGCTTTCGTTCAATCAGACATTGATAATGGTACTTTTGAAGAAATTTACCCAATCACGAAACTAGAAGATAATGGACCACTTGAATTCTCTATCAAGAATGCTACGGATCTATTCATCGACTTAGCAAATACCTATTTAAGATTAAAAGTCAGATTATTGAAAGGAGATGGAACAGTTCACGCTGCAACAGATAAAGCATCCTTCATCAATTATCCTATTGCATCTTTGTTCAGTCAGTTGGATGTTTACTTGGGTGGAACTTTGATTAGTTCATCAAACAACACCTACGCATTTCGATCGATCGTCGAAACCATGCTGAATTACGGTTCAGATGCTAAAGAAACTCAATTCGAAATGGGACTCTTCAGCAAAGATACTGCTGGAGAGTTAGAGGAGACTGATCCAACCAAAGGAAATGGAGGGTTAAAGGCTAGAGCTACATATACAAACGAAAGTAAAATCATAGAACTTATTGGTAGACTTCATACGGATTTATGTAATCAAGGCAGACTGATTTTAAACGGTTTACCACTTCGACTAGTGTTTCATAGAAGTAAAGATGCCTTTAGTATAATGACTTCCGCAAACAATCCCAAGGTCAAGATAACCAATGCAGTTCTTTGTGTTAGGAAAGTACAATTAACACACCACAAATTTGCTGAAATTCAGAGAAATCTTGAGAAGAATGTTGTCTCTTATCCTATCAACAGAGTTCTTGTAAAAACTCACAGTATCGCTGCAGGACTCACAAGTTTGAATTGGGATAATTTGATTCTCGGACAATTACCAAATCGGATCTTTCTAGGGATGGTTGATAATGATTCTTATACCGGAAATTATAAAAAGAATCCATTTAATTTTAAACATTTTGATACACGAGATATAGCTGTATATGTAAATGGAAAAACCTTATCCCATCCTATGAAATTAAACTTCGCTGATGGTGAATATCTAGAAGGTTACAGAAGTTTATTTACTACCACAGGAAAGATTAATCGAGACGAAGGGATTGCTATAAGTAGACTTGATTATCCCAACGGGTACAGTCTTTTTGGATTTGACTTATCAGCTGCTTTATGCAACGGACCTCATCAAGAACCAACCCAAGAAGGTAGTTTGAGGATAACCATAGAATTCGCAAACGCTCTACCTAATACTATCACGGTTTTAGTCTATGCTGAATTCGATAATTTAATCAAAATTAACAAAATTCGAAACGTTTTGAAAGACTTTTGATAAATGGATACCACCCAATTATTATGTGTATTAAACAATGATCCTATAATGGATGAATATGAAAAAATGGTTCTTGCTATGGATGAATTTAAAATGACTAAACTAGCAAAGAAAGGAGTTTATATATGCAACGAGGAACCATCAACTAAAAGCGGGAGTCATTGGATGCTAATATTAACCAAATCAGACAATATTTATTTTATTGATTCTTTTGGAAAAACATCTAAACACTATAAATTGGACAGGAAACTTGGAAAATTAAAGAGTCCAATCATATCATTAAAAGAGGCATTACAAAATCCAATTTCTACACTCTGTGGAGAATACTGTTTATTTTTTGCTTATCATTTATGTAGGGATTATACTTTAGATAATGTAAATAGTTTTTTCACAAACGATTATGTCCGAAATGATCAAAATGTAAAAGATTTTATATGGAGAAAGTTTCCAGGACATGAACGTATTAATACTAATATATTTTGGTTTGCTCAGAATAAAAGAATTAAATATTAATAGTAAATATCTTTGTCTTTTATTAATTATCAGAAAAAGTTATCTTTACATTCATCTGCTATTTGAAATGCATTTACAAATGATTTGTGTGTTGAAAATTGGAACTTAATGTTCATATATTTAAAAAGTTTATATAGTTCCGTTAAAAATAAAAATATTCCCGTCGACACCGAATCCGGATTCTTATCTTGGAATAAGCAGAATTGTAAAAGGTTAGTATTTGTTAGTCCTACACGAATGCCTGTGTTTGGTATCTTGGCATAATTAAACACTAAACCACTTGCCGTAGTCTTTTCATATGTTTCCAACTCTAAACTGTCGAACTCGTCTTTAAATTCATCCACCAACTCATATATGGAGTAAATTTGCACAACCGTGACGTATTTGGAGTTGTTGATGATATCATTCATATTGGTATCATCTAGCAGTTTAAGCATCGCCAACCATACATTCCTGATGTTGTCCACGCCTTTCAATCCAAATCTACGGAGTCCTTCTGGTGAATTAGGATAGAATGATCGAAGAACCAATGTATCAGCCGGATCCTCATCTCTTGCATATACGACTTTGTGACTGCTTAGACTTAGAGCATCTTTCTTCTCTGAAATATGTTTATCTTTGTTTGGCGTAGATGTAATCATTTTTTTAGTGTAGGTGAAGTTTTGAATATCAGCTTGCTTTCTCTTCATGATTGAACTTTATGCTTCTCATTGGAAAAATAATTTCTACTTTTATATCTAAATTTTTGAATAGCTTTTATCTTCTTAAACTCTTTTGTTAATTTTTTATTTTATTTTATTATTATATTTCATTCAAAACTTTATGAAAGTTTTTTAATTGATCTCTTCCAAAAAAATTAATTACTC
>JAUJPO010105775.1:0-22635 GCA_032270745.1 Tiaropsis multicirrata | reverse complement strand
GAACAACAATATCTAATTCAAAAATTCCTTCTGTGAGGCTGCCTATAGGAAAATACACCTTTTCTAACCCAAATTTTAGAAATATTTACATCATGTGATCGATTCTGTCCAATAGAAGGTTGCAGATGAAGCAAGTTTTTATTTTATTGCATTTTTTACAATGCAAAATGTCATTAATATTTTTACAACCGTAACACGGATGCTTTCTTGAGGATCAAGGCAAGTTGGTTATCTATTAATTTTACATCGTTGTTCCAAGTTTATTCTTTGTTTTTGAATTAAATGCCTCAGAAATACACATATTTTCTTTCGCGTCGTCCGGGCCCCATTAACGGACAAATTCTGGACTGGCCCATTGACATCGTCTGGTTTTTCCCCTGATGTTTTGGTGTCTACTGTGACTTATTTTTATAGTATTTTTAGATCTGTCTGCCAGTAGTGTGGTCGAAAACAACCCTGGACAACCCCTGGAATCCCCCTGAAATTTCTGGGGGATTCAGGGGTGAAAACCTTCCTTAACCCCCAGACACCCCAGAAAATATTACCTCTGAAAGCCCCCAAATACTTCTGTATGCTTCCGGAACCTCCCCTGGATACATACCCCTTGCCCTGACGGTAATTTAACCTATGATTGCCTTTTCCTGTGCGCACGAGTAAAGCCACCACCAAACTGAAGATATTTTGTGAGGGCAGGGGTGAACAGAATATTTTGCGTACTGTGTACAAATTCCAGGCTAGGTTGTAGAGCAGCTCTCATCATTACGGGCATTATATTCGGCGTACTGTGCACAAATTCCAGACTGGCACGGCATATTCTTTTGGTTGGTCGGACAACACGAACGACACTATTTATTGAGAGTTGCCTTATTGCCCAATTTCACCAGATTTCTCGATTTTTTTATCCCGATTTCCCGAATTAGAAAAAATTGGATAACAAATTTTTAGCTTGAAAATTTTTCTGTTTCTCCTGCATTTTAGACACTTAAAATGGTAAAATTAAGTAAAAAAGTAAAACACAGACAAAAAATGTTGAGAAAAAAATTGGGATGATAACTTTGAAGTTCTCCCATGAAGTAATGAGCTCATGGACAGTCAACTAGATAAAAAACGTATCATTTTTAATGCCTTGAAAACGCAATTAAAAAAACATGCATCCAAAAAAAACTCTACAGAGTGAGATTCATGATGTATGAACAAGCATTAAACTAATTTTTGTTACATATAATGGTTAAGAATTTAGAAAAGCGCTTATTATAATACTGACGCTATCAGATGAGAAGAAATATCATATAATTTGTAACACACAAACAAATTTGCTACAAAACTATACTTGTGGGAATCCATGTGTCGTTATCATGGTAATTTATCTAAAACAATACCAGTAGAACCATAGAATCACACACGATCGCTAAGTTAATT
Organism: Tiaropsis multicirrata; assembly: GCA_032270745.1. Lineage (NCBI taxonomy): Eukaryota > Metazoa > Cnidaria > Hydrozoa > Leptothecata > Tiaropsidae > Tiaropsis > Tiaropsis multicirrata. Next base: position 21,216 of record JAUJPO010105775.1, on the reverse strand, counting down.
ACAACATAAGAAACTTGTACATATCTTAGTAAATGTATTTTATCATCTTATCAGTGATTTCTGAAGAACCGCAAGCTGGAAATTCTTCACTTTTAGCCTAAAAATGTTTGCTTTTAAATATTTCACACCGTAAGTGAAAGAATGATTCAAAACCGCAAGTTCGTTTCATAATAAATTGCAACTAAACTTTTGGGTTCGATTGTTCAAAAGCTGTGCGACAAGAGCGCTAATGATTTTTGAATGATTTTGTAATAATTGAGTAAAAAATCTAGCGTTTTGAGCAGCATCTAATCATTGACGTTCTCTTTTAAAATGGTGCCTTTTTTATCTAGTTGACCTGACTGATTGGAGTAATCTGATTGTGTTCATTCTTGTTGTTTTATGATTTTGATATGTGAATGATAAGCATAATCGTCAAAACAAACTTGTTATTAGAAAAGAAGACCAACTATTTGGTAATCCTATGTTTAACTGGAGGTTCCCAAGTAACCCCTTCTGACGATAGTCCAGTTATCACCTGTCTGTTACTGTATATACTTGTGGCAGGGATGAATTTTCCACCATAAAGAAGTTGTGAGTGTACGCTAAAGATCTTTGCCGTTAGTTACACCAAATTTATATTGGATCAATCCCCTAAATTAGGAAACAGTCATGTTTATCATGTTTACACGACAACACTTGTCACAGTCTGCTGATGTCCTGATTTCCCACGCATTCGTTTAGCTTTACCAGTGCTCAGTCTCTAAGAATAAGTGTTGGCACTTGGTAATTTTTAAAATCTAACAAAACCTAATGTGAATACAATAACACATTATCATTAGTAAATTGGAGTTCCTATATGGGGTACCTTTAAAAACTGCAGACCATAATAAAATTCACAGACCAAGATTCTGATGGTCTCAAGATCAGAATGATGAAAATGATGAGAAATTTTTGGATGTCAAGTGAAGGTGCTTTTTTAACGGTACTGTAAATACTGACTAAATAAAAAACAAGTTTTCTGATTGCTCTAAAACTGATCTTAAAGCTGTGTAGCAAGTAGAACAACAAATTGAATTTATCTCTTCCTATCACTTATAGTTTATAATAGAAAACCACCATGATTGATGTCATATATCCAAGTACTACCCCAATATCATCAATTACAAACAGACCTTATGAAGGGCAAATCCCAAGAACAGTGCCAAATTTTGTTTGTGCTGTTTGTAATATGTCATTACATACACCTATAATTGCAATCCAACATTTTAACGGCAGATGCACACAAAAGGTATTGATATTCTTTTTTACAACTTGTTGATATTACATTATCTTATTTCATTCTGTTCTGAATGAGGAATATTATTTCATTATATAATTGTTATACTTTTCTTAACCTTCATACCTTACAGTCTTTTTCCATCATCACATATGACAAATGAGTATAACCTGCTACTAAAACCCCAGCTTTTCCCAGTCATGCCTCTTATTAAAACCCACTAATTCCCCATTATGAAAAGTTGCATTGAATGAAGGATTGACCTGGTTTTATACATGTTTTATGTAACAGGTGGTCCAGAAAAAAGTTTGACACAGAATTGTGGGAAAATGAAAAAATCTTTTTTTAACATGTAGAGAAAAGACCAACTTAAATTTTGGTATATCATATACATACTAAAGTTATAATAAAACAAAAAACAATTTTTAATTTTCAAAAAAGCACGATAAATGGCTAAAAACAGTGAACAAAATCTTTTTTAAACCCGGTATACATATATTTACTTTTGAAAGCTTAAAATCTCATTAACTAATAACATTTTCTTTTTACGATTTTGTTAAATAGCCAGTGAAGAAACCAAACAAGATCCATGTCAGTAATGAACACTCCCAGTTTCCATTCAGATGTGACGTGTGTGATACAAATTGTACGTCACAAAATAGTTTAGAGCAGCATCTACAAAGCAAAACCCACCTCAATACATTAGAAGTAAAGAACATGAATCATGATTTCAGTTTAGAATGCGAAGCTTGTGAGACCTTTTTTACTGGACAAATTTCAGCCAAGCAACATTTTACTGGGAGAAAACACTCCATAATGATAGAGTCAATTAGAGAGGCAGGAGGACATGTCCCAGATACACTAGATTTCAAGACAATGGCATCTTCAAAAAGTAACTTTTATTGTAATACATGTAACATATATCTGACATCTCAAGCTCAGTTGGAACAACATCAGGGAGGCATAAAACATATGCAGGCCATTGGTGCTACAGTACCCCCGGAACAGTTAAACAAAGGTATAAAAATTATTTTGCATCTTTAAGCCATCTCTGCTTCGTGTTTATTGTTTTTTTTGTTTTTTTTATTAGCATTCAGACATTTTTGCCCCGCATGTGCTTTTGTTGCTTTACGTATCAGAATTGTTCGCCAAAAAATATATATAATTTTTTGAAAAATGATCCTTAAAATAAGTAAATAAGTAAACAAAAGCCTATTTTAGTAGTATTTTTTCTCTTTTTCTCCATCTCAGACAGCTGCTTGCTAGTTTTAAAATTACTGTATTTTGATAGGTAGCCATGGATAGCACCAACTAATGAACCTAAGTATCCTTTAGTTAAGTTTTAAAAAAAACATCAAAACCTCATCATAAATATTTTCATAAAATCGTGGTTTATTTACAGGAAAGCAAACTCCATCGAAAGTCAGTCCATCTCCATCAAAACCAAAAACACCAATAGGTCTCTCAAGTATTGGAAAATCTTTTCCTTGTAAAGATTGTAATATGGTGATGAACTCTGAGGGACAGCACCAGCAACATCTAAATAGTAAAAGACATAGAGAAAACGTTTCAGGTATTTTTGAGATATTTTTTTATACTTATATACAAATACTATTCCCTTTGAAATATTGTTACATGTTAAATTTCAAGCAAATTTTTTTTTGCAACACATTTATTAAAGGGATGTAAATAAGTCTTTGCTTGGATTTGATTAAGTTGCGCTACAAAACACTTTCTAATTAATTCAAAATCCTGTACTTCTAGGGTTACCGCCTCAGCCGAAACCGAGACCATCAACATCAGAGCAATCAAGTGGACATAAATCCTTTCCTTGTAAAGATTGTAATATGGTGATGAATTCTGAAGGACAATACCAACAACATCTAAATAGTAAAAATCACAGAGAGTGTATCTCAGGTATTCAATGTTTCACAATCTTTTACTTTAAACTTTTAATACTTGTGAGATAAATTTTGCAAATTTGCGATTTTTGCCCTTTTCGTAAAATTGGTCTTGTGAAGTTGCTTCGGATCGTCCATTCACAAAATTTTAAATCCACGCACAAATTTTTTGAAGCTACCGTTAGTAGCAAAATGATGTCTGACTATTATTTAATTCTTCAGGTAGAAATCAAAGCCAAAGAGGTGTTAAAAGACCTGCACCAAGTACTGGTAGAGGTGGAAGAGGAGCTGGCCGTGGTTTTGGTAGAAGTGGACCCCAAGGTGTCGCTAGAGGTGGACCCCAAGGTGCCACTAGAGGAGGATTTCATGTTGGCACCAGAGGTGCTGCCTTTAATGCTGGAAGAGGTGCAGGTAGAGGCGGAGGAAGAGGCACATGGCAGGGAAATACTAGAGGAAGACCAACATTCAATCGAGGCCGTGGGAGAGGTGGTGATGAATATGGTGGCCCAACTCCAGCAAAAATGCAAAAACAAAATGATCACTATTCAGGTGTAATATATAAATAATACAGCAAAGAGAAGTTCAATTGTCTTTTGGAGAGCTTCTTATAAGTAGATAGAAATTCAGCACATTTTCTGCAAAATTAATTAACATTGCATATATAAGATCTTTCTAGTACTAGATCTCAAGATCCATTTTGTTTCCACATGTTTGTTTTATATTCAGCTTCATCTTTTAAGAGTCGAACTTTTACCTAAGAAGAAGCCAAGCTTATACTTTTTACATTCTAATTTTACCTAATTGCAATATTATGTGAAACTTTAAAAAATTTCACACAAGAATAATTTTCTTTTATTTTAGATGGCGGTAGAGGTGGAGGCATGGTGGGCGGTAGAGGTGGAGGCATGATGGGCAGTAGAGGTAGAGGCATGATGGGCGGTAGAGGTGGTGGTGTTATTAACAGGTTAAGAAACATGGCTGGAGGACCTGAGTAAAACCAACAGCAACATAATAATGTCTGTATCAAACACAGTAGCTCCTACACGCTCTTTTTTTGAATGATGAATTGATCGATTCCTCAATATTAGGTGGAGCATTGTCTGAGATGGATGTTTCATTTGTCAAATTACACTGAATTGAAAATGTCAAAAGAATTTACAACACAGCAGCAACAGAAACAGCGACAACAGCCTTTTACTTATTTCAGATGTCCTTTTCGTTATACAATAATATGCTTTGTTTATCATTTGAACCACTTACCTGAGAAGGGATTTCATCATGAAAGGCTGGAAGATTCACTTTTGCTGCATATTATTGTGTAGTTTTTCACTTGCCAATATTTATCTCTCATTAAAAAGACGCCGTGGGGGAACTGATGCAGTGACGAGGTGATTTATTTAGATATTCTATGTATAACACTGTCTTGACAGTACGTTTCATTTGCAAGCGAATAACAGAACTTGTTAGGAATTTTGATTTGTTGCATTGTTTTCATATGCTTTTTATGAAATATATTTGTTTTTAAAAGTGTAAAGGAGTGTAAAAACCTCCTGAAAACTGAAAAATAAATTACCATAAATCTTGATTAAAGACACTCCATCGAGATTTATAGCAATCTAATATCAGTCCGACTGTCGATTAAAAAATGTGATGATGTTGCAAAACGTTTGCAGTTTTTTTAATCAATCAAAATAGAACAATAACGCGCGTTAGATGTGTTCTTCTTGTAATCGAGTTTGTAATCACAAAAGCGAAGTCCAAAAAATTAGCAATGCTTTGGCTTAACATAGAATAACAAAAATTGGAATAAAGGGTCTGTGTTTTGAAAAAAAAACAGCAGCTCGCATTTCTAAAACAGCTTTATGAATTGATTTAAAAACCAATTAACGTTCTTGCTTTTTACTGCTGACGGGAAGCTGACTACGTATCTGGCATATTTAGCCGGTCGATTGCCTTTAATGATGAATTAATTACCAAGGAAGTTTAACTACAAATTTATTTTACAGATCGTTTTATCAGTGTCTTCTAAACAACAGTATACTTTGTTTGCAATTAGGGACCTTCTCAAAAATAATAAGCGAATTAATTTGCTCCAATCGCTGAAAGTCGCTTCTTGGAACAAATCAATTCGCTCTTATTCATTCTATAGAGCGAATTTACTTTTGAGAATATCCCTTTAAAAACACTTGAAATCTTTCTTGCCTTTGGTTGTTTTATGTGTGAGAACCAGAGGTCGAACTTGCCAGAATTCACCCTCTAAATATACAATTTTTCATCACTTTCTTTTTTAGTTAAAAACAGAATTAAAAAACAAAAAATAACAACTAATATCTCAGTATTGGCTAATTTGGATTGAGGACTGCAATAAAGTGTTATAGCTTATACATTAATTGGACTTGGGATTGCAAGGTTTTCCCCAGTTGAAAACAAACAATTCCATTGGGAATATGATGGACATGAACATGAGTTCTGGTGCAATGCCTCACCACACTACACCAAGTATGCATGACATGTCTGGACATTCCTCCAGTGGAAATAATGGAAGTACGCATGGTGGAATGATGCAGGTTCCAATCTTTTTTCTCCCCAAATTCTTTTACACGTTTGTTTAAACGTTCTTTACTTTCCTGAAATAATCTATGCTGAAATCAAGCCTTGAAATATGTACTTAATAACGTTATCTTAGTTTTACTAAAAAAACATTCAGGCGAGACAATTTTTTTGGTTGTTCTACAGGACCGACCGACCGACCCTGATTTTCCCAAAAACGAAAAAATTATAATAATATGAAATTTTTATTTATATATATTTATATAAACAATTGAAATAAAACGCATTAACTTCATTCGACAATAATATATATTTATATAAATTATTATTTTTAATATTTTGTTACGCTTGAAAAAAAAAATGCTATAAAGAGCTGAAAAGTTTTCCCCTCTAGAACTTAGACCAACTTAAATAGATAGTAATAAAATGTTTGAAATTTATTACATTTTATGCAAAGGAAAGGGAAGATATTTTTTATCTAGATAAATTCTGAGACTGGGATATATTTTCTAGTACTTTGACAACCCCAAATTATGAAATTAATGTTTTTATTTTATCGACCGACCGACCGACCGACAGACATTTTTATGACGTTCTCTGCCTGTAGAATTCAAAATTCTAATTCGAACAACAAATTAAATTTGTGTCGCCTGAATAATTCAGAGCTGTTTTTAAGCAAACAGTCTTCCTAAAGAATATTCTTTAAAATGTTCTTACCATCTTTTGAAGCTTTATATTGTTCGTTCTTATTTAAAAAACAAATGTCTAATTCTTGGTAAAAATCCCATTTAAAAAAGGCATACCGAACCCCATAAAGAGGAGATTCTGGATGCTTGGTGTCCATGACCAATTTTTTGCTGCATGAAATTGTTGTACAGTAGTAAAGAAAACTTCAAATCAAATGCAAAATTTACATTCAATTTCATTGGATGTCTAAAACCTGTTAGATGTGCAATGAATTTCGAGACGTGAGCTGAGATTGTTATAATGCAAGTTTTCTTTTGTTCATTTCGGTTCTTCGAGTTAGTGAACCATTTTGACTTGGAAGTGGAAGAACAGTTTTCATGAACGTGAATTGAATTAATCGGCTTATTCTTCTGTTCTATTAAAAATTCATTATTTAATAATTGTCTTCGTACCTTTCAATTTAGATCCTCAAATAACACAATAAAGTATAAAGACACAATAGAATTAAAGTCCGCTGTTATCTTAATAAAATTATATTCACACCTCTCACCCGTTCAAACTAGATCAAGTTTCTTCCGATCTCAACCGCTTTGCTCGACAATTTTTCCGTGGATTGATGTTTCGTTCGATTTTTAATCTTTGCTTTTTTGTTTTTTTACAGATGTATTTTGTATTGGGAAAAGAAGTTACCATATTGTTTAAGCAGTGGAAAACTACAACAGCTGCTGGTATGAGGAAGTTTTCTATTTCACTGATGCTTGTTGATAGAATATATTTCTCTGAATCTGATAGCAAGAACAAGTGCTCTGCCCACTAACCTAACCGGCCGCAAAAGCCACTAGTTAGGGGGAGACATCCGGCTTTCAGGGATGTTTCCGTAGAAAAGGTTATGTGCTTAATGTATATCACGAATTGTGACATGTTTATGTTTTTGGACCTACCTGGAGGTCCTAAAATTAACCTCTGTCCGTTCGTTATTAGCTTCTCTCGAGATCTCTCGGTTCTCCATTAGTTTTTTCAGATTTTTTTGCACACAGATGGGCATCCAGAAACCCTTAAAAAAAAACAATTTTTCGAGGCTGATTTTTGCCTTTTTGTCTTATAAAATCAGGGGTGAGACAGGGGTGTTTTTTTCGGGTATTTAATTTTTAAGATATTGATTTGAGACAGAGGTGTTTTAGTCTTTTAAGGATGTTTAATTAATTTCTCAGAGGTGTTTTAGTTTTAATTTTCAAAATACGCACATTTTCAGACAAAGGTGCTCTAGTTTCCCTGATATATGTAATTGATCTATAAATTGAGCTTCGTTCGTTCGTCGGTTCGTTCCTTCTTTCCTTCGTTCAAAGGTTATTAACGACCTTGAGGGTCAATTTTATTTGATTGTCCATCACCTTGTTTAATATGAAATTACTTTTCCTCTTTCACAGAACTTTTTGGATCTTGCGTTGTTTTATTTGTGCTTGGTGTTTTATACGAAGGCTTGAAAGTTCACAGACAAAGAATGCTTTTGAAACCTGCCAAGAAACACGCAATGGAAAAGTAGGTATAACATAGCACGTGAGAGAATGACGACAAAAAGAGCTCCCCTAATCTCGTTTTTTAGAGATAATTCCTTTGAACTTTGAACGTTTTTGTTTTTTCAAATCAGTTTCAGTTTCCCTTTTGCACGTTGACCAATTAATAGATGTGTTCTTATAACCTAAGATATAACGTCTTGTAATTTTCTTCAGTAGTTCTGAATCGTCCAATGGCAGCCACACAAATCAAGTACTGATCAAGGAGTCATCGAGAAGGCCTAGTGGTGCCAGTATTCAAACGTAAGTAAATATTTTTTAAATGTACCTACCATCTCATTTCATCGTCTATTGTGCTTTTCCAGAAAAAAACTCATACCCCTAGGTCGAGGATGTCGTTTTTTCTTTACACAAGCCCCTGGATAGCCTAGGTTATTGAAAATTTCGAACCCTCCGCCTGGATATCTTTGGTTTTCAAATTCTTACCCCCTGGATATCCTATATGGGGGGGGGGGGGGGGTTTACAATGAAGGGCGGATCTTTCTGAAAAAGCCCATGATACAGACTTGGAAATATTGAGGATCAGAAAATTTGATAGAAATAGCTTTGTGTACAAGTACCAGGTGTTTGCTATTTTCGACCACCCCCCGCCCGCTACTCCTTTATGTTCAGAGCTGAATATAATCAGTGGTAGTTAAAAGAATTTAGATGGAATAAAATACTTTCTGAGGTCTGGGATAACCGAGTGTAAATTTCTAGTTAAGCATTATGACATAATTTTTCGAGTCAATTACTCTAAGTATTTTAAATTTTACTAAAAAAGTACACATGAGAAAAATATTTACACAAGGCCAACTCTAAAAGATTCTTCGTTTCTGCGTTACCGGGTGACGAAAAGATGTAATGTTGAAATTTTTTTTTGTTAAAGATGTTTGTTTGTTTGCTTTTTAAAAATTTCAGAAATTCTCACACCCATTCTAAAATTCATTATTTTTTGCTGCTGGGTGACCTAAAAAATATTTCTCACCCGGCCGGTAACGCGGAAACAAAATTTTTTTTAGGGTTGGCCTAACATTGTTCCTTCTCCTTTTCCAGTTGTCGACTCAACCGCCTATCCGGGCGTCACATTTTACAAACCTTCTTACACATGCTACAAGTGTTTATTGGTTATCTACTGATGTTAGCTTTCATGACGTACAACGTTTGGATTTGTATCGCCGTCATACTAGGAGCAGGTTTCGGTTACTTTTTTTTCGGCGTTCAACCTGTTATCATTAGCATTGATCATTGTAATTAAGGAGATAATAGAGATAAGGCCCGTTTTTCACGGTCACTGTTTTGCTTTTTTATCGTCATTGTTTTTTTTTAAACTCGAGTATTTTTTATGGAGTATTAAAAATTAGTTCGAGTTGTAAGGAGAGTGACATTTTTATAAGACTTCGTTAGTTGATCCGCTTTCCCAAAATAGTTCATCCACTGTTGAGGACATGAACATTTTTGAGAGCTACCATTCGGATTTCGAAGTCAAAAAACGAATACCCCCTTGACTTTCCAGATCAGTCTTCATTCGACCCCTTTGTATTTCCAAAATTCTTAGATATTTTTGCACTATCCCATATAATTCATCTGCCAAATTGAGACCATGTCGTTCTTTAGTACAAAGTCTCAAAATTGCTTGAGTAAAAGAGACTTATTTTTGTCTCGATGCTTCGTTCTCCAAACTCCTTTAAGAGACTTTACTACGGAAAACTTCAATGGGCTCAATTTGGCAGCTCCATACCCGCACCCCCTTCGGATGTCGACTCGTTTTCCTCAGATTTTGTGTCTCAATTTCCTCAACAACAGTGGGTTTTTTCTTGAAAAATCTATGAATAAAACAGCGTATTCTTATACTCGAATACGTTTTTTTTTGTTCATAGGCTTTTGCAGAAAAAATTGTTCGAAACTTTGAAGGGAGGCTCTCAATTAAAAAGCCCTCATTGAAATAATGCCACCCTAAATGAGAACATTATACTCCCCTACAATTACTGTGTTTAAATAACTAATCATCAAATGTATATTTTAATGGTTAATTTTCTATCTGCTACCTGCTTGTGCATTATTCTGATTTCTGTCTGTCAATGACAAACTCTGTTCGGTTCTCGGGCTAGCCTCTACAGCGTCTTTTATCGCTAAAATGAAATACATTATATATTTTGTATTACGCACAGAATTGGAACAAATTATTTATTATAACTAAAAAAGCCATACAGTATACCATGATGTTTTGAGAATATAAGGAAGGTGAAATTTCATTTGATTTTGAAATTTCGTTTGACCTTTTAATAACATTTTAACAAATATTCAACTCGTTCATCCTCCTGGTATCCTGACATCATTGTAAAATTTCTGGTTTATAATTTTTTTGGAATTTTAGTAAAATTGTTTCTATGTAAGAAAATGTTTGGAATTGTTCACAAATATTTTTTTCTATTTTGCAGAATCTTTAGGAAAACTGTCTAGGAGAAAGACGACAGAACGTCTAAATGTCATTCGGCCTAGAAAGTTTGCTCTAGCACAGAGACCCCCAAATTCTGTTTTTATAATCCTTAAGACCGGTTCTCACTCGCCGAGCAGATCGTACGACTTTTTTTCGACAGTGCTGTAACGCTATTGGTCGAAAAAGAAATAAACCTGACGTCATTTTTGAGCGATCGCTACAAAGGCTTTTTCAGCGATTAAAGCAGATGACAAGTTTTTATAATTATGCAACGAGGATTTGAGCTTTATTTGAGGGTTATTCAGTTTATTTTTTTCAAACTTTTTTTTTTTTTTTTCATTATTTATCCAAGTTATATTCTTGTGTCATATTATTTAGAATGTGTATTGTATTAATTGTATAAGGTATTTTTATAGAGAAGTGGTTTTTATAATTGTTTTGGTCTTAAATGGTTTTTGAACGTTTTAAGTGGGTTTGAATATTTTTAGAAATTTTAAAATATATCTAATGAAAACGGTTTGATCTTAGTTCCTTTTTAGTTTAAGATCTTAAAATGTTGCTCACAGCTTGCACTACATGGTCTTTAGCAAAACTTCAACATGATTTTGTAAAAACTATTTATATATTCCAGATCGAGATTTTAAAGCTTGAAAATAATTCCGAGGAAAATTTCGTAGAATGGCTGAATATGTTTCTAGATTATTTGATTATCTTATAATAATAAGCTATGCAAATTCGAGATTAAAGTATCTTAGTCAGAAATTTACATTGATAATAGTAAATCCTGTATAAAATTTTTAGGTCATTAGAATTAATTTATAGACATAAATTAAATCGTTCATTTTTTTTCTTTTTCAGGAAAAAAAGAAATTAATTACAGAATCAACCGAAATTTAAAAGAAAGAAAGAAAGAATAAAAACCAAAATTCATACACTTAACAATGAGGACAATGGTAGAATAAAGCTTGTCAAGAACATTTATTTTACGTACATACATACATATTACACACAAACCCACTTCAAATCACTGACATTTACAATGAAGCTTCCCGACCTCAAAACTCAATGGCGTTTAATAATTTCCGCCCTTGTAGTAGCAGTTCACGCCCCTGGACGGGTAAATGGCTTATCAAATATGGCGGAAGTATACAATGCGAATAGTTTTGATTTGATTCGCTCCAGCTCCTATCCACATTTTGTAATGTTTCACGCACCATGGTAATACTTGGTTTTATTTATAAGAACACTTAGACCAGGAGAAAGCTTTTTGATGTTCTTAACTTTTTTTGAAAACAGTTCTTAAATATGTTCTTAATTTTGCTGGAAAAGATTTTTAGTTTCTTTTTCAAGCAAATTTCGCAAGAAATTAATAGGTCTGCTTATTATTAGCATGTTATTAGCATTCTTATAACCTTTTTACTCTTCCAGGAGGTGTTCACATTATACAAAGTGTTCTTCAAACTCAAAACTTTTCTCATCCAATATCTTACTAAAACAAATCTCTCTTCTTCCAGGTGTTCACATTGCACGAAGATATCACCAGTGTGGGATGAATACGCGCGACAAAACCATAAACTGAAAAGAATGAAAATCGCCAAGGTATGATAAATATGGTCGGTTTAAAAATAGTATTGCATTGAGATAAAAACGATTCGTTGAGTGTAAGTGTCGCCTTAGTGTAACCCCCCCCCCTCCACAGAATGTAGTGAATATAAATATATAATAGTTGAAAGAAATTGACTCTCTTGAAGCAACCCTTAATGGCATTTTTCTTTTGTTTATAATATAATATTGTTGCAAGGTTTTATTTTACTTTTTGGCTAGAACCTCTAAGAAAATGAAAAGAATAGATGGAAAAGAGACAAACTCATCACACCAGTACTCCTTTAAAGAACCATTCTTGAAAAACTCATCAATATTTCTATTTTTTTATTCTATCCATAGCTGGATTGTTCAGACCATACACCGCTATGTGCATCAGAGAAAATTAAGGCCTACCCTACGTAAGTCACCTTTAGCACACATAAAGGTTTTATAAGTTTAGAACATGTTAAGAACATTTTTATATGCCTTTTTGAGGAAGATTTCTGACAAGAATTGTTTTGAAGCTCTTTGGATTGTTATTTTTCAGTAAAACTAAGAACATAGTAATGCTTTAAATGGGCTTTTCAAGTCCGTATACCCCTGTTGAGGATATAGGATATCCAAGGGGTAAGAATCTGAAAACCAAGGATATCCAGTGGGTGGGGTTCAAATTTTTCAATATCCTAGGATATCCAGGGGGGGGGTAAGAATTTGAGGACAAAGGATATCCAGGGGGGTTCGAAATTTTCGGCACGGATATCCAGGAGGGTTGAGAATCGGCATCCTTAACAGTGGGAATATCGATTTTTTCTGGAAATACCCAATTGCTGATAAGTTCAGAACACCTAAACTGGCTTCCTCTGACCACAATTTTCTAATACAGAACACTGTTCTTCTGCTTTTTAAATCTTAACCTGCGATTTTTCCTTTTGGAGATGCCATATACTTTAACATAATCTTCAAACATAAGGGTTTAAATTACGAAATACGTATATAATACCCAACTTCTTACATGATTTACGAAAGAAATCTTGCAGAGAGCTACAAGTTGCGTGCCAAAGGAGTCAACATTTTAAGTCGTTGCAGCAGGAAAGATACTTTTAATTGAAGAAATCTTTAGTGAAAGGATTTTGAACGCAAATTTCTCCACTTAAGTTTGAATTTTCTATTCTTGCTTTTTCTCTTATTTCAGATTCCGTTTATTTGATCAATACAAAGCCTTCACATTCCGCGGTACGACCCGAAGTATACGTGAATTCAACAAATTTGTGGATAAAAATTCTCCCAACCTTAAAGATGGGAAGGTAAAAGGATCGGGCTACCTTAAGGGAACAGTTTCTCATTTTTAGTTTAAAGGTTCTTGCCATTTATGTATCAAAGAATATGGAATCAGCATAAGTCGTCAGGAACTAAAAGTCTTTGGAAAAACACAACAGTTAAGTTGGAATTGGCACAAAGTTCTCTATAACAATCTTTTACAGACGTATCAAATTTTGGAAGCTATTCTGATGGTGAAATTAATTCCTTTTAAACATCTTTGTACCTCACCAGAGATGGAAATGCTGACTCAGTAATATTCACTGTAGCGCGTGTATGCTGTTATAGCTACAATCTGTGCCTTGTAAAGCACGTCGGCCCAATTAAGCGAGTGAATTTTCAATGAGGCCAAATCTTGGCTGATCTAATTTTATATATTTTCGACACACTCTGTTCTCGCCGGTAGTGCAACATTTTAGGGATGTCTGGTTTGTACGGACCGACCTATAGTAAAGGGCATACTAAATATTAAGTCTTAAGGAGACCTGACTGATACCTTTTTGCCGAAGTACCTCCCTCCCCAAAGAGCTATTTTTTATGGTTTGATGCAACTCCTTTTTCTATCTCTTTGTTTATTTGACACCAAGCAGGTTCCAGAAGCTTCCAGTACTGACGACAAACAACAAGCAACTCACACATCAACACAACAGAAAAGCAAACAACAACAACAAGGCCGAGGTGTTATCGAACTAACAGACGAATCTTTTGACACAGAAATAGCTGATGGGTTCACTTTTGTGGACTTCTTTGCACCATGGTAGGTGTTTGATTACGATTTTTGTGTTTGAATCGATTGTTTTTTTCAACCATTAGTTAAGAAAATAGTTGTTTTAAATCAATTGATCCAGTCAAGGCTAAGTAGGATTCCTCTATCAAGAGTTTTCATCGTTGCCATAATCAGTATAAATCTGGAAGTCTTTTGTATTTGTTTTTTAGTTTACATTTGAACTTGTGTACGCAAGTTGGTTTGTTTTGCTCACTTTTTTGATCATGTGATAAAAAATAGACCAATCCCAAGAGAGGAGATATTTTTCTGGGACCTAATTCAAAAAAGTGAGGCAATCTTTTTTAGAACAACCTTTGCTTGGCAAGATTATCCAAAGATTATCTGTGAAAATTGAATGTGGCACGTGGAACTATTTGAAGTTGACAAAAGTCTTATGTCTTTTTATATCTTTTTGTGGATTAGTTTTCAAACCAATGCCATCTTGAAGAGGATTTCAAAAGCTTTCAGAAAATATACATCGGAAATTTATCCTATAAAATCGGATGTTTCCGTATAGAAGACTTACGTAATAAATATCATGAAAAAAGTGAGAAATCCAATATTTATGATATCCATCACGGAATCTTTTTTTACGGCAAAGAACCCTAAAAAACCGGGTGTTTGCCGCTATAGTTTCAAATGTTTAACAATAAATCTAGTGGTAAGCATCCGGCTTTTTTTTATGTTTCCGTAGAAAAGATTACGTAATGGATTTCATGGATATATAGAGTAGAGAGGACTAAAAGAGTTGCAAATGAGATAAAGACATGTTTTTTTTTCGTACTAGGTGCTCTCACTGTCGTAAGTTGGAGCCGGTTTGGAAACAACTGGCTGATCGTTTTGCTCATGAAAACAGAATAACCATCGCTAAGGTTTTTATCGGGTTTTACTTCTTCGTAATAATAATAATAATAATAATAATAATGTCGATTGTCAAATCGAAAACAAGAAACACATCAAAATGTTGATAATATAATCAATAATTTTAATAGTCTGTTCCAGAAAGACATTGTACACGGGGGTGAAGGCGATACCTTATCGGACGAAAATAGGAGGTGACGAATAATTTAGTCCGACGAAATTTTAGTCCTACTTTTTTTTGTCCGATAAGTTAAGCGTTTTCTCATAATTAACCCCCCCCCCCCCAGATAAGCGCTTATTTTAGCCCCCGGCCACACATATCTTCCTCTGGACCATCACAAGCTTGCCCCCAGACACGAGCCATTTCGTATTACCCCCGGACAGCATATTCTTCATAAGCCAGCCTTCAAAACAGATCAAATAGCTCCATTTTAGTACAATTGAGAACACAATAAGAACATTTTAAGGCTAGGCCTTTTCTCGGTTCACAGTGTTCGAATAAAAAAACGTGTATTGGGATCTTTTGTTTTTGCTCTGTTACTCTAATGCAGCTAAAAATTTCGTTTATTTAAAAAATATTTCATATTTTGTGAACGTTTGTAGGTCGATTGTACAGCACAACCAGAAATTTGTTCTTCGAAAAGTATCGCAGCTTATCCTACGCTCAATCTGTACAAAGATGGAAGTCAGGTAAATTATTGTGAACATTGTCTTTGCCGCCATATAAAAGCCTCTAAAAAACAAAAAAATCGCTTGAATAAAAGAGACAAACTTTTGTCTCAATGCCTCGTTCTTGAAACTCGTTTAAGAGACTTTACTACGGAAAACTTCAGTGATCTCAAATTGGCAGGTCCACAACAGCAAAGGGTCTGTGAAAATATATCGGGAATATTCAAATTATTCTTATATTGATTACCAATAGCATTACGATATTTTACGTATACCTCACTAGCGAGGTTAAGTGCCCGAGATAAATCGCGGCGACGAACGGGTCTTTAAGAAAATGTCCGATTTTCCGTTGTAGAACAATTTTAAATATTTATTCACAGGCTAATAATGCACTAAACTAAACATGCGCAACTTGGAGCATAGGATGTAAAGATCCGTTCGTCATTGTGATTTATCTCCGGGTGCTTAACCTCGTAACTAGCAAGGTTACGCAAGGACCTTAGACGCGTATGAGTTAGCGTGTACATAGATTTTTGTTTACAAGTTTTGCCTAGACGAAATATGTACAGGTTGACTCAAATGCGTCTAAGGTTTTAAATAGCTCCTTGCGTAACCTCGCTATTAAATTCCTATACAGATAAGCGCTTACAATTATGAACGCAGCCTGGAAGCGCTCACCGGTTTCATCAGTAATGTGCTTGACACAGAACCATCGTCGGAGACTGAAAACCATGCTAGTGAAGGGGAATCTCCTATTGTCATTGAAGAGGAAGGGAATTTCCCAGACGCACATGAAAAGCCATCACCTATTTATACAAACAACCTTAAAACAGTAAGCAAATTGATATTCTATTCACCAACAGACATATTGTTTTGAATAGTTAAACTGGATTAAATTTCGCCAGATGAATTTTGGCGATTTCAAAATTGAAGCAAATTTGGATATTTTTTACCAAATCCGCAAGCACAGCCTTTGTGTGTTGAATTAGCGTTTTCGGGATATAAATTTTCGCGGAAGGGGTGTGAAATCATGAAAACAGTACTTGCAAAACTTAATCCGGTTTGTTAGTGACTCATAAGGCCGTGAATATTTAAGGATAGAAAATTTGGCGTTAAGCCTAAAAACCTATCTGTTTTCCTGGCGGTTTTATTTTTTTATTTGAGAGGAATTTTAGAGAACAAAGTTTTTAAATATTTTATTTTTATTTTTCACTCCTAGATAAAATGGATGGATCGGTTCCAATTAGACGAAGAATTAACACAAAAGCCCCTGGTGGTCTATTTACACGACCCATGGTAAGTTTTATATTATGCTATTATAATTATGTTGTATGTTATATATTATTATATTACCAAGTTTCAAGTTAAATTATGAGAAAAACTTGAAATGCTACGAGTGTAAACCCTATTTTATTAGAAAAACGAAAGACGAACTGTATCTCTTCCGCAGAGCTCATTTTACAAACTACTCATCTGAGACGACTTTTTCGTTTCAGTATAAGAAAAGTAAGAAAGTGAAATTTCGCTCATTTTCGTTTTGTCCATTTTTTTCAGGCAACCAGAATCAGTAAAGGGTTTGTCAGAATTTGAAGCTTTAGGACGCATTATGGATAAAGTTGGAATGAATATGATGCTAGCTTTTGTAAGTCACCTTTTCGCTTAAGACCTCTCTAAACCGGCCAGCATTTCGACCAACATCCACTGACAAAAAATTTTTGGATATTCTTTTCCTGTTTTGTTTCCAATGTTGGTGCCTTGTTGGTGTTTTGTCCCACTTTACTGATCTACTGTGAATCTAAAATAGCACATAGTCTATCACAAGTCAAAATTACTGTGTTAGAGAATTGAAAATTTTTCCTTCCACTTACTAAAATTCCTATTCCTTTCGATTGTTTTCACGGGGTACACGACCAGCCCATGAAAGTTTTCCGTAGTAAAGTCTCTTAAACGAGTTTGGAGAAGCATCGAGACAAATTTAGTCTCTTTTATTCAAACAATTTTTAGAGACTTTTGTACTAAAGAACGATATGGTCTCAATTTGGCAGATGAATTATATGACCTAACGAACTGAACTAACTGTGGAAGGAGTGGGTATCGGACCTGGGTACATAGGCAATGATGATTAAGCCACTGGGCTATCCTACCTCCTAAACCCAAACCTTAATTCTTTGTTTACTTCGTATCTTAGTTCTCTTGTGATACAGACAAAGCATATTGCCAGAAGTATACTGTAAGTGATATCCATTATGTAATCTTTTCTATGGAAACATCCCAAAAACTCAGGTGTTTGCCACCAGTTTTCTTTTCGAACTAAATGTTTCCGTATGAGGATCATAATTTCACAGGGCACAAAAAGTTATCCTTCGGAAAAAGATTTGGTTGCAAAACCGGACTCTGACTACGATAGTGCAAGTGCAAAATCTGCCGAAAAATCGACTCCTTGCAGTGCATTTACGACCATTTCCCGCAGTTTTAATAAAGAATTTCAAAATGTTTCCTAATTTTCTGGCTTTTGTCAGAATCTCGATTAACCTCGAAAAATCTACCCTCGCGCGTCCGGTAGGTCACTTACATTGAGAAAGAAACCCCAACCAGGATAAGGGTTTTGATGCGGATTGAGATTCAAATAACGAGAGCTTAAAATGTTTTGTTTTTTTTCATTTCAAAGGATACTAGTCCAACTGTAGTGTTTTTCCATGCACCCGACGATTACATTTTATACACGAGAAAAATGGTCCCTTCAGCTCTCTTGGCGTTCATTAAAGAAGCATCAACGGTGCACACCAAGCAAGAATTGTAAGGCGCACATTTTTCACAAATTATTTAGGCTTTAATCTCTCTAATCTCCAACCACTGTTATTTGAATATTTATATGCTCGGACATAGAAAGCCTCCTTAAGCTTTTCAACAACTATTTCACAGTTTTACAGTACCGTTTTATAGTATGAATTAGAGGTCTTAACCCGTATTTGTTTTTTTTTTATATAAGTTCTTTTACACTAAAATTTTCTCTAAATATAAATAACTTAAGCCTGTGTAACTGAGCATTTACTATTCTAGGACCGACGTTTTAATTAAACGTTAAGAAAAGCTAAAGAAAATCAAAAGCTAAAAATTACTTTAGAAATTACGTATAAAAAAATAATTTCGAAATCAAAAGTTGCGCAGTGGTGTGTACCATTGCACTTAGTCCGTTTTTAGACAGACACATTTGCAAAAAATCTAATTTTTTTGGGTTAAATTCTTTCTTTTTTTTGCTTGTTAAACTTATTTATATATAATTTAGAAATAAATTTATGGAAATTTTTAGGTCGGATTTTTACATGTAGGATGAATGGGAAAAATATTTATGCAAAAGAAACTACCTTTCATATAGTTAACTTATATTCACATATTATTAAAACTCCCGAAAAGTTTCTTTTACTAAACTTTTTGATCTTTAATCCTAAGGGAAAAAACCAAAAGTTTCGACCCTCTATAAAGAGACACTTTGGTCGAATTTAAATTATATTCACATTATTAAAAAAACATATATTTTCACTGTCAACCCTTTTAAAAATAATATTTCAAAAATCCAGACCCTTAGCAACCATTTTTGCGCAAGTATGTCCCCCTTCCGGCTCCGGATATGAAAAGGTGTACTTCTAAACCGAAATTCCTGTAATCTGACTCACAAAGTAAAATGTTGGATATCCCCTTGTTTAAGATTGCGTCACTTTAACTTTGCGAGTGACAAGGTTACGAGCAAACAAACAAACGCTTTCGAAATATTGATAAATACCTCGTAAGAAAAAAACTGATGTATACTTTACTAACCCTTATAATAACTGTTTGGACATTACGTGACAAAGGTCATTATTCGAAGTAATGCACGACTAAACAGTTATCATATAGATTATTACCCGAGCTTTGTCTCAAATGTGCATTTCTAAGGGATTTCTTTCAAATTTAAGACATTTTAGGTTTGTGAATCGTAACTTTTTGACCACATGAAATGTGAAGTCGTTGCAGTTTTTGTTAAAAAGTGAGGTAGCGGGTAATTACTGCTCTGTAATTTACCGCTGACGTCACTTTTTTATCCAGGGCCAGGGGAGGTTTTTCCCAAAAAGATTTCCCTGATAGGGTCGGTTTTTTAGCACTTTTTTCCGAAAAATACAAGAAATCTAGTCTCAGACAGGGTTCAAAAACCAGGCAAACTTGGTCCACTTTTCGGGCGGCAAGTCCTCGTCGGTCGTCGGTCGGCCTCGAATAAAAAAATCAACAAATGAACAATTTTTATCATTTGTAAAGGGGAACCGGAAAGAGACCGGTGAGTCGAGTTTCTATGTTTTTTATCTGTGCGTTTTTGCCAAATCTTAGAGTAATTCTGTTTCAGTTCTTGAAGAGTAAGCTCTTATAAATCTATATTTATCCATGAGATAAGCTCTTCTAATATTTTTTGAATCATTTCAACGTGATTTTTTATAAGAATTTTAAAGCTCTGTTGTGTTTTTTAATTTTTAACGAGATTGATAAAAAAAGCTCTCAATGACGGAATCATTGCAACAAAAATACTATTTCAGACCGTATTTTGATTTAGTATTTATTTTCCCCAAAAAAATAGTCGACTTTTTTTCTTATAAATGTGGCGAAAAAAATGTGACATGTAAAATATCTGCTGCGTCAGTCAAAAAAGATTTTTTTTCTTGTTAAAGTCTCATGTGTGATTTTCATGATGACACGCTTTTTTATAAGAATAGTTTCTATAAGAATACTAGGGTGAGATTTTGGGTTTAGGACGATAGGATTATTGTTTAGAACAATGAAAATTTAAAAATAATGCTGACTCTCAACGAAAAAAACCTATCAACTGTTCTTATAAAAAGTGTGTATTTGTTGTTGTAGACCTAAAGTGATGTTTATTAAAAAATATGATTTTGCATGTTTCATTTAACACAATTAAAATGGTCTCCTCTTAGCGCTGTTAACTCCATTCACTCTCGCATCCATTCTCGCAATTCCTCTCAACTCATGTGACAAAGTGCAATACTTTTGTATATTACATCCACACAAAACATAATGTCGCAATCGTCAGTATAAATAACATAAACATTATTTAGTTGCACCCATATAATTATCTTTCAAACTCGAGTAGTTGATGTTGGTGGTAAAGAAGTTCATCGTTTAGTTTGATGGGTTATCAAAAACAGGCGATGTTTTTTGTGTGTGATTTTTTCCTTATGTATGGTGGTCCATCGTTATCAACCCGTTTTAAAAAGTGTTTTATTATCATATTAATAAAAGGTTGATAACGATGGATGGGCCACCATACTTATGATTGAGTTTTTCCAGAAAATAACTATGCAAGGGAAGGCAGGGTGGAAGGGTATATGTTGTCCATACGAAACATGAAATGACTCGTGTCCAGTGGTCAAATCTTTATGTCCGGGGTCAGAAGTGTAGATGTCCGGGGTCAGAAGTGTAGATGTCCAGGGATCGAGAAATGTAAAAACATCCGGGATAAATTACGAGCAAAAAGCTTCTGTCCTAGTCTGATTCGGCAGACCTATCTCATATAGGTCTGCTTAATAGTATATGGTTTGGTTTCCCGCTATGGTGGCTTTAATGGTGGCCGATTGGTCATTTTTGGC